>JNBS01002232.1:0-15861 GCA_002081575.1 Thraustotheca clavata
TAACTACTATTACCACCAAGATCTTTTTTTCTTTCATCTTGATCATTTTCAAAATCATCTTGTTCATAATCATCATCTTCATATTCATCCGATTCCACAACTACTAGCTTTTTTATAGGAATAGGTATTGATGGTGTTTCTGGTTCAAACTCAATACTATATCCATCATCTTCATTATCATTTCTAATGATATTATCTTCAGCATCCGATGGGATTTCTTCAGCTTCCGCATCGCTATCCATACTAATTTAATTTTGATTGGTTTATGGGTTAGGTTTCCGGATGGTATACGGATGAACTTTGACTGGTGCAGAATATGACGATGGTTGGTTGGTGTTGGGGGGAACGTTGATGAAATTTGGGTTTATTTTTGCAAGAAGAAGGTAGAAAGCAATATGCAGATTTTCGTCAAGACATTGACTGGCAAGACCATCACGTTGGATGTAGAGCCTTCGGACTCGATTGACAACGTCAAGCAAAAGATCCAGGACAAGGAAGGTATTCCTCCAGATCAACAACGTTTGATCTTTGCCGGCAAGCAACTCGAAGATGGTCGTACTTTGAGCGATTACAACATTCAAAAGGAATCGACTTTGCACTTGGTCCTTCGTCTTCGTGGTGGTGGTAAAGTGCATGGTTCGTTGTCTCGTGCTGGTAAGGTCAAGAACCAAACCCCAAAGGTTGCCAAGGCTGAAGACAAGAAGAAGCAAAAGACTGGCCGTGCTAAGAAGCGCATTCAGTACAACCGCCGCTTTGTCAATGTTGTTGCCAACGCTGGTGGTAAGAAGCTTGGACCAAACTCGAACGCCCCAAAGAACTAAATTAATCAGCGGAGCCTCGAGATTATTGCCAGCGTATGCTTTCTAGCCAAATCCTTGTAATACAACATGATTCGATTGCAATGCAATCGACATGAACACCGGCAACGAGAGTGTCTACGTTTGTGTATTGTTTTGTTTTTGTTTGTTCAGTCTGCTGTGGGATTGAAATAATAATTTGCATCATACTTGCATTCAAATACGCAACTTCAGTTCTGATATATAGGTAATCTTTTATGCCATATCCATCATATAGAGCAGATCCATCTCTTTTAACACAATCAATCTCGAAATAATCACAAATGTATAGATATTATCATACTTATCCTTTCATTAGATTTGCATTGCTACATGAATAGGTCTTGAGCTCAAATAAAAAATGGCTTGGATTGACAATGCTATATGAACAGATATCAACTATGGTATGGATTCCCAATGCTAATTAGATATACTTTAACAAAAGTTAGTCGATTATTGTTGATCATTAGCATGTTCTTCAACCAAATCCAAACAGTTTTCAACAAAGAAATCTTTATCAAAAGCAGCACCACCTTCAGCAAGAAAACTTCCACTGTAAACTCGTAGCAATTCAGCATCATTTTTACGAGCAAGGGATTTCAATACTTTATAGTCGGATTCATTTGAAAAAGCACCTTCTTTGTTCAAGTGACTCAATACTCGCAACAAATCCGATCCATCAGTCACAGTTGCTGGATCCACTGGTGTTGATTGTGTTGATGATGTTGGAGTTTTATATTCTACACAACAGTATTAGATGAACAACAAAAACAATAATGGCACCTTCAATTTCAGTAGGATTTTCAGCCAAAGCTTGGAGAAATGGAGGAATATCTGTTTCCTTGGGCACAATTACACCAAGAACTTGATTTGGTCGGACATTTTCAGCACCTTCAGGCACAACTATATCAAAATATACTAAGATTCCATCATAATTGACAAGCTAAACTTACAAATCTTGGCAAGGTACCCAACATCGTCCGATTCCATGCCAAAGATAAGTTCTGGAGTCTCAATATCACAAAGAGGCCCACCCGGCCCAACTTTATCACCTTCCTTCTTGTACCACTTGACGAGTTTCGAGCCTTCCATGACCTGCGTGAACTCAATGTCCATAAGACGGAACTTGATGTGCTGAGGAAGTTTAGAAGCATGGCACCATCGACGTCCAAGCAATGAACTCAATGGTTTGCTTCCTCGGCGTAAGAACATCATGACTCAAATCGCCAATTGGCCTGCGACGACCACCAGTCCAAAAACACGCAACAGCCAATGCAAATGCTTTTGAATTATAGTACCTTTAGCTATGAAAGTTTAATGCTATTGAATACTACATGGATTAAGAGCTTCATGGTAGTAAATACTATGTGACTTGAGGTATTGGATACCGTTATTATATAATGTCATGATGGAGTGGAATTAATTGATAAAATGAGTTTTGAAAAGATGAGATATGATATAGTTGTTGGAGTTTGTTATACGTGCAAAGATAAAAAGGTTGAGATGTGTGGTTAATAGGATATTGAAATCGTTTTGTACAATCTTTAACGCATTCATTGTATAGAATACGGGATATATTGAGATAAATGGGAAAGACAACAAAACAAAGGTTGTATGGTTCGAAGATTTAGATTTTGATGTGAGGTAATAGCATCCTTGGTGGAAGAAATTTCTTGGTGGAAGCTATTGCAAGAGTTTTGGATAGATTATACCAGAAATTCTTTCGTATTTTTGTTTGATGTGCGATGTAAGACATTATGGCTCCAAATTTCTATTTGGAAGGTATCAACGTAATCACAATATTGGTCTTATTTCATACATACTGCAATAAATAACGAGAATTATCAAAGTAAAGATCGAGGTTTTTTGATGAGAATGGATCTATGATACATCATCCTTGGAGATCTTTTGTTGCCAAGAGCGTCATTACCACGCTGAAATTCCAAATCTAATGGCATTTCATTTCGCAAAAGTTTGTTGTAATTTTGTTATCATCAAGGATGATTTTACCAAAAGAGAATAGGAATTTTTTATCGTCATTTCACTTTGTATCATGTGTGTTGTGCACGTTTTTGACCAAAAAAGGGTTTGATTTGATGTTAATAATGATCTTTCTTTTGCATTGAGTAAATTTCTTAATTCCTTGTTTCTTGATATGTAAAGCGTTCACAGCTCAACAATGTTGTTGAGCAAAATTCATGACTTTACCAAGTTAAAAATATGTTGACATTTTAACATCAAAAAGCTGATTCGGATGATGAAAACAGCCCAGGATGTAAATCGTCGTCGAAATCTTCGTCAGGCAAGCTCTAATACTTCAAGCATTCTATTTCTTGGCATTGTTGTTTGAAGTTGACCGTATCATTTGCAATCCTAATGGTATGTGGTTGTCAGCGTTACCATCACAAAATGCACGATTACGCAAGATCCTACAGAATTCTTTACTGATGTCTTATCTAAATCTCATCGACATCGTTCGTTAACTTGTTGTAGGAATCCTGGTGGGATAAATCTATAGAATGTCGTGTATTTTTTCCCTTGTACTATCAACATAACACTAGATCTTTTAAACCCGATTTTTCCTTTGAAAATCACAGCTTATGGATAAAATTGAGCTTTGTTAATTGATACTGTTTTAACACTTTTACAAGGGCAAAAATTGTTGAATTTTCACTCTCATCGGACAATTTAATGAAAGGTTATTATTCTCTACCAAGTTGTAAACGATTGACGCATAATTGACGACACCCTACGTACAAGTATCAGCTGTCCATTTCCATATTGCTCAACGGAATCTGTGGTACCTCAAAAGCTGCAACTTGTAATTGCTCACACGTTGAAGTTCAGCTAGGTGTGTTTACACTTCAAATTGCTCTACTCCCTTCTAATCTCGTCTAAACACTCCTATACTAGCTATACCTCTCAGAATACCTAGTTTATATATACTACAAGCATTCTATCTGTTTGTCTACACACTTATTTGCGAAATAGAGAGAGTAAGAGGAGGTCGGACTCTGGTTGAGGTCGGACAGCTTGCAGGTCGGACAAGTTGAAAGTCGGACATAGACACGATATTTTGCATGAAGATCCGTTGCCATAAGGCCCCTGGATAGATCGCAATTGTACTGATGCTGGGTTCTCATTGACGGTAGAGTTGGTACCCATTGGATATCGCTGTGAATAGGCTGGGCGTGGTAAGCAGTGATTACGTTTGGCTTATTTTCATTCGTGGCTTACTTGGACCTTTTTAAATATGATAAGCCCTCGTCAGGTTATCATTGTCCTCCATCTGACAAAGATTAGTCTGGTTGAATTTACCTTGCTGTATTTCCAAAGGACATTGAAGTTTTATTGCAACTTCAAGCACCATAAAGATGACATCGGCATAATTTCCCTTAACCATAATCTACTAACTAGTTTTAACTAATCTATTAGAAAGCATTATATTAAATATGAAAAAGGCACATCTTATAAAGCTTGTTTGATACTTGGAGACACCAACTGGTTTGTAAATCAATGCAAATCCAAGACAAGGCAATCGACGTCGGACGATGACGACAATAGAGTTTGATACCAATCAATCCTTGCATCATCTAATCCAATTCAATCCATCTGCATTGTCTATTGCATTCCGCATGATTTATTTTCAGTTCTTTGTCATTAATGTCCACCTCTGTTGCTTTTCTGTATCCCAAAGTGCCCCTTCACCTGCTTAGGCATTTGCTTAGCGTGGGTATGTGCTACTACACCCTTTAATCCTTTCCTTCCATATTCCTCTTTAATGGTCTAAAATTAAACGTATTTTTAACTTAATTTTAGTCAACTTCCTTCCATGCAACCTTTTCGCATCTGATGGCATGTGTAACTTGATAAATGTATGCCTCTGGTCCTAGTTGAAGTTGGCAGGATCAGCTCATTCACTTCGTGGGGATTAAAACTATTGGAAGATCTCAGACAGCTCATTTTCTATCTTTCAGCCTCTCGAACAGAACGATGCAATTGCAATTCCTTCGCACTGCTGCTCGCCGAAGCTTTGCTACTCAACGCTTCTTCTCCAGCCATTCACCAGTGTCTGTGCGTCAAACCAATTTGCTCATCAATGGTCAATTTGTCCCTGCTGCTTCAGGAAAGACTTTTGATACGTTCAACCCTGCCACTGAAGCCAAGATTGCCTCGATTGCTCATGCTGGTACTGAAGATGTTGACGATGCTGTTCATGCTGCTCGTAAAGCCTTTGATGAAGGCCCATGGCGTACTATGGATGGCTCTGAACGTGCTTCGTTAATGCGTAAGTTTGCTGACTTGATTGAAAAGAATAAAGACGAACTTGCTGCCTTGGAAGCTTTAGACAATGGTAAGCCTTGCTCCGTTGCCAAAGCTGCTGATTTGAACTTGGCCATCAAGTGCATTCGCTACTATGCTGGTTGGGCTGACAAGATCACCGGCAAAACTGTTCCTATTGATGGTGATTTCTTCTGCTACACCAAGGAAGAACCTGTGGGTGTCTGTGCTCAAATTATCCCATGGAACTTTCCTATCCTCATGGCTGCCTGGAAGCTTGGCCCTCTCCTTGCCACTGGGTGCACCAGCATTTTGAAGCCTGCTGAACAAACCCCATTGACTGCTCTTCGTTTGGGTGAATTGATTGTCGAAGCTGGTTTTCCCAAGGGTGTGGTTAACATTATCCCTGGTGAAGGTGCTACCACTGGCCGTCACTTGGCCCAACACCCTGGTGTTGACAAGGTTGCTTTCACTGGTTCTACCGAAGTTGGCTTTGAAATTATGCGTCAATCGCACCCAAACAATCTCAAGCGCGTGACTCTTGAACTCGGTGGTAAATCTGCCAACATCATCATGGATGATGCTGATATTGATCTTGCTGTGGCTCAATCCAATGTTGGCCTCTTTTTCAACATGGGTCAATGCTGCATTGCTGGTAGCCGTGTCTTTGTCCATGAAGCCATCTATGATGAATTCATCAAGAAGGCTGCTGATCGTGCTTCCAAGGGTGTTGTCGGTGATCCATTTGGTGCCAACACTACCCAAGGCCCACAAGTCAATGAAGAACAATTCCACAAGATTCTCAACTACATTGAGACTGCCAAGAAGGAAGGTGCTACCTTGTTGACTGGTGGTAAGCGTCGGGGCAACAAGGGTTGGTTCATTGAACCTACCGTGTTTGCTGATGTCGAAGATCACATGACCATTGCCAAGGAAGAAATTTTTGGCCCTGTCATGGCCATCCTTAAATTCAAGACCATTGATGAAGTCATTGAACGTGCCAATGCTAGTGAATATGGTCTTGGCGCTGGTGTTGTCACCAACAGCGTTGACAATGCTATGAAGTTCACCAAGGGTTTGCGTGCTGGTACCGTGTACGTCAACTGTTACGATGTGTTTGATGCTGCTGCTCCTTTTGGTGGTTTTAAGAACTCTGGTATCGGTCGTGAACTCGGTGAAAATGGTCTTCGCCCATATCTTGAAAACAAGACCGTCATCATCAAGGCTTAAAGAGTTTGTTTCCTGCGTAAAAATAAAGACATTGTGTAATTGTTCAAAAATCTTTTTAGATTAAAGAGTTGTAGTGGTAATTGCACTAATCACTTGATGGATATCAAGGAGCTAAAACAGTGTACCCTTTAGAGGATGGTTGGGACATATCTCGCTTGGCTAGAACTGAAATACCATAGATGGTTATAATGACACCAAGAGGAAAACAAATGCCTTGGGTGAGAGAATAGCTCTTGAATTCTTCAAAATATACTGCACCACCAAGAATTGAAAAAGTAATGAAAAAACACTAGATCATTGTCAATAGAAAACAAAAAGAATGAAGGATATAATACCGTGAACACTGGAACGATGTAGAGTGCATCAAAGTGTTTTAGTCCCATCGCCAAGACATGCGTCTAACATTAGTTTTATATTGATAGTTTGTCTTGTTTCGATACCTGAGTTGTGATTGCAATACCAAGTGCGATCAATAGGACAAATGATAAGATATGATTAAACTGATTATGTCCACTTAGTGTTTGCTTGATTAATTCTCCAGTGGATTTAGCAAACATGACAGATTGAGCACCAACAACACCTAAAGAAATGATAAACAACATGAAATGATCATTTGAGATAACCTGATAAAGCTGCATAAGAAAGTGGATGCCATTTTTTGTAAAAAGAATACTCGATAGATTCACCACCATGTTGATCAAACATAGCTTGAGAACGAACATTGAGTAAATAACTAGACAGAATGAGCATGATCAATAGGAAAAAGAAATACAAGAAAAGAATGACAGCAAAAATAAAGATAGCATAAAAGAGCATATCCCATCGCCGATAAAGAGCTACGAGTTCATCAAGTGTATAATTTGTGCTTTCATGAGCTCCAAAGATACAAACTATGACTGCACCACATACGATAAATATCGTACCATGCAAATCATTCCACGTTAATCGTTCTTTCAACCAAAAGTGAGCAAAAAAGATGTTGGCAACAAGTGTAAAGCTTCCGACGGGCATAATGACACTCTACAAAACGAAAATGAATATGGTAATTATGAAATATCAATCGACTTGTGCAGCAAACGAAAGAGCAGCAAAATCACCAATAGAACCGATAATAACACAAGATAAACCAACCCACCATTGCCAAATAGAAGTATATGGACGGCGATCAGCTTCAGGTAAATGCTGCTCAATGGTAAAAGAAAACTTTTGAATGTTTAAACCCTAAAGAATGCATCAAGAAAATGTCAATCGAATCATGTACAAAGTTGGAAAGCGTTGTCCCGATCAAACACACACAAATACCTGTGGCCAAGTCGTAGTTGGGCAGACCTGTTGGCATTCTCGACGTAGCTAAAAAATATATGACAAGTAACATTTTCAGATTCAATTTTGCATCTTGATTAGCATCAAGTGCAACTCTTGTTCGTAATATTGTTCATTGATAAAGTGGTGAAAGATGATGATGTAAGAAGAAATTGTGTTATTCCATGAACTTTAATGATCCTACAAACAAATTCTTGGATGGTAGTGGACCATGGCATGGAACGAGGAGGGTAATTCGGTTGGTTTGGACATTGACAGCTTTGCTACAGAGAGAAATGAGATAGAATATTAAAAGGTGATATATACATTTGAACAAAACCAGCAGCACTAGCATCGAGAAGAGATTGTGGATCCATTCCCAAATCATCATCTTTGACATTGGATTGATGAATGACTGCAGCAATGCAATGAGCTAATTCAGGGCCTTTGTCCACTGGAAGAACACGAAGTCGTTGAACGTCATCTACTTGCCCCACAGGAAGCATTACATCCGATACTTTCAAGTCTAAATGGAATTTATACAACTGGATAGGAATAATAATGTACCATGAACACGAAAGATATTGATATCTTCAAATGCCAATTCCACGACATGAGGAGAGTATTCATAAAGTGATTGTGTTGGTACTGCATTAGGAATCTTTTTGCCATAAAAGTATGTATGAAATCCATCCATACGTAGTTGATGACGAAGTTGATTCGATCTAATTTATATCAGTAATGTTTTATGCAATAAATTACCTTTGAACAACACCATCGGAACGTGGAAGTTTGATTACTGTCAATGTTGATCCAACAGCAGAATTTAGCTCACTATATAAACGATCTTGACCCAAAACAATGACAAGATCAATGTGTAAAGCTTGAATGCAGTGCAAAATAGCTTGATAGCCTTCATTATCAATTAAACCAGACGTATTAACGATAATACCCGAAGCATTTACTAATTAAGAAATAAATGGAAATAGCAAATATTGATTTACCTTCAGCATCATTTGCAAGTCGTTGATCAACACGTTTAGCAAGTTCAGTCACTTGATATTTGTATAATTCAGGAATATCTTTAAGTGATGCATGACCAAAATAGTAAGCAATTGGCGCAGTTAAGATAAAATCATCTTCTACACTCATACAATTTGTTTCAAGTGGTGTAGCAGTAATAGTTCCTGGTACACTAAGCAATCCATGGGCAACATCCAAATCAACAAAAGTAGGTTTACGACCCATACGCAATGCGTAATTTAGCAATATTTGTGTTACTGTCGATTTGCCCGAATCTGTTGGTCCAGTGATCAATACACGAGGTCCAGCAGTCTTGGTGTTCATAGCTTTAATACGTATTTGATCCAATTGCGTATGAATGTTGACAATAGATGCCATCGGTGTTTCATCCGAAGTATACGATACTGCGCATTTACCTGTCACTACAAGCTCACATCCATGCCATGTAAAGATAGCTAATTGACATTTTCGAAAGCGATAATCTCGATCTTTCGCTAATTCAACACCAAATAGCTCTGCTGTACCAGAGCTTAGACGAATTAACACTTCATCTTCGCCTTGTACTTCAAAGCGATACTCGCAATTTGGCTTTAGGATTATGCGGTCCACTTGGGCTTCTTCGTTCATATTGTGAACTAAAATGAGTCTCCGGATAACAATACAATTTTATCCGAATCAATAAAATGTATAGCCGGATAATTATAATATTATCCGGAAGATCGAATTGAACCAATCAAAGCGTCAAAATGGAGATGGGGTAGGGATATTTTAAGTATACTTTAATCAAGTATAATTTGGTACAATTTGCGCGCCAAACTTTTTAGGGTCATTTTTCAATATTGTCAGTGAAGCAACAGTTGAATGCATTCAATACGTGAATTAGTGGGATTAGCGGCGGGAAAACGCACGAATTTATTGACAAAGATGGCTTTGACGAAAAGTAAATCGTTGGAAGGAGTAGGACAGGAAAGTGGTGAACTTATCAAGTTATTGCAAAGTGAAATTTTAAAAAGAAAGCATGCGGTTGTCGTTAACCTGGTCTCGTAAGAAAGGAATTGTAGAAAAGGGATTTATTTGATTGATTTAGGGTGATCAAGTATTCTTATGTAGACTCGGAACCCTGTATGAGACGATTGCATGATGCTGGATTGACAAATACACTTTTAAATGCCTTGAAAAGTATGAAAAAAGGTAGTTAAGATGGGAAATGTTGTTTGTTATATGGAGTAGCAGCACAAGGACAGTTTTTGGAGAAGTTTTTGAACCAATTGGCGGACTTGGTAAATTGATTTTGAAGATTTATTTGGTGTGATTGATTGTATGTTCTAGTTTGAATGGGATTTCCTTTTGTCACAGCATCGAAAAGCTTTTCTTGATGAGATTTTCTCGATTATAAAATGCAATTACTCCAACTGTGATCTTTTGGCAGCAGAAGCAATGACTGTGGTGATGACTATCTTTGCTGCGAATACACAAGCTACTTTAACTGATATACTCGGAAGTTTACTTTGCTTTCCCACATTGCTTCAAATTGCTTATAATCTTGCCAAGCTCAAATCATTTCATTTTCAAGCGTTAGTGGTCGAATTGGTCTATCGCTTCCTTCGTATGCTTGCTAAAAGCAAAACGCCAAAATACCAAGATCAAGAAAAGAATTTGTTGGAAAAGCTGCCAACACCACTCAGAAATGCTATCAGAGAGATTGCTCCAAAGGTTTGCAAGATCTTATTTTTCTTAATGGCCAATATGTATTAGGAATTTCGGCGGGAGACTCGAGAACTACTAAATACGTTTAACAATGAGGTTGGCATTATCAAGACAATTCCAATCAGGTCAATTACTGTTACCAGTACAGACAAATTTGAGGTACTTCAAATTTCTACTTCCAAACGTCTTTATGTAAATACACAGCTACATGCTCAGTCAGCTTTTTATCTTGATATTGGCAGCGCTTTATTTGAAATTGAAGTACGGGTCATTGTTAATTCAGAAAGCGTTGAAGGTGTCTTGAAATTGGGGTTTGAAAACGTTAAAGGGTTTACTTTGGGTGAAAATTCGACCATAATATTGCACGCCAAGCAAACAATATCTTTAGCGGAAGCACTGCCCAATGTGAACGATAGTGAATGGACTGCTATTCATGAAGTATCAATACATATAACTATTCTCCAAGAGGTACTTGGATTTGTATTTTGTAGATGTTTTACAACCAAATTCCTAGTTCTTTTCTGTCGTTCATGACACACTACGAGTTCGATTCGGAGAAGCAATAGATGTCGCTTCTTGTGCCCCACTTAAAGCTGAGAGAAAAATGCCATCAGACTTTTACAACAAGATTACGTCCGCAAAAATTCTTAAAAAGAGTATTCAACCTCGGGCTGCTCCAACTGGGAAACACTCTGAAAAGAATTCGCTCGATACACCAGTACACGTACGCTCTGTTGTTACCATTTACGCACTTAAGCTAATGAATGGGTAGAATGAAGTCAAAATTAAATCCGAAATCATTGAAGGAACCAAAAAGCCACCAATTGTCAAAGCTATTTCCAAGCAATCAAATCTGACAAGAAAGCGAAAAATCAACGAGACAAATCAACCTTTAATTGTCAAGGTTGAGGCAAAGGAAAACTTATCGACCCGGAATACTGAAAATGAAGTCCATCAGTCAGAAAATATACCCAAGGCTTCACGAAACCGCTCGTTGGAAGCAGGCAATTCTGAAGAACGAGATATTTTGACCCAATATCCATTGAAGAAGCAAAAAACGAGCAATACCGCAAGAAACCTAGTTTCGAGGGGCGACAGCGATGCCATAAGAAATAAAATGAAGATGGCACAAAAATACAAGAAGCAAAAAATCAAAGTTGAAGATTCTTCCAACGTCAAAGCTCTTGAAGACTCTGTGCCAACGAAACCAAAACAGAGCTATGAATCTTGCGTTGAGAAACATTCATTTATCCACCCAAGAAATGAAATCAATGCGTCCTCCGTTACGGAAAACAATAATGTCACTCGACCGTCGAAAATGATAAAGTATGAAATAATTCGCGCTGAAGAAAATGCTCTTCAGAAAATTTCGCCTCGTCAAACTGAGTTTGCACCAACGAAGAAGGATCGCATAGAAGTTGATTCACCTGAAAAGGTATGAGAATGAATGACGGTATTAAGGTATCCTGACATCGTAGCCACGGCCTTCAAACGTACCTAATTTCCATGGTCACTTTATGGGCAGTGGTCTTGATACGATTTTGCAAAGTCTCCAAGCCTATACGAAAAGCATTATGAACGCAAACACAGTAATTCAAAGTGATGATGCTTCGACATTCAATACGAAACTCAACATTGTTTCTCCACCCCGCCAAATCCATAAGAAGATTGATGATGTTAAATACCCACTCACATTTGAGCTCAGCTCGTGTGACGAAGAAGCCGACACAAACAATGAGCCCATTCATGTAATTGATGGTGCTATTAATTCTAGAGGCAAAATTCTGATGTCGTATTAGACTCACCAAAATGCATTAAGCCCGAGAAAGCAATACCCAATGAAGTATCTGAACAATCAAAGACATTATATGGCTCTCCTTTAAAGGAATATCCATTGCAGGCCCAACACCGACTTTTAGTGAAATTAAGCTTGCTTTGCAATGATATTCTGCACGACCAAGGTTGCTATCGAGAACATCAATTAAGCATGTGTTGTCAACAAGAATTCAAGACCCATGAAGCACAAGTAATACAAAGAAGCAAAAGACTACAAGAGAAAGTCTCCTTTGGATCAATTAAAAACACTGCCGAGACGACAATCGCAATGCATCGAGACAACTTGGTTCAGATGGAGAGTCTACAAGAAGCTGTTGAAGATCAATTTATGAAATCTGAAGAAATTGACAATGAGCTGCAGGACGCTTGTCTTTATCTAAAACACACAGCCATCGACAATCTGCGCTCGACTTGGAATGATCAAACGCGTCCAACACAGAAGAAATGTGATGCTGCTCGAGGCAACAGAATTCGACAATTGCAAACTAAGCTCAAAGATGTCTGTGACAAGTACAACACAAGCGATCTTCTAGCAATGCAAGCTATGCTTCAGCGTATTTAATGGTACTCCATATTTTCTATTTTCAAGGCGAGTCTACAAGACGATCATTTTCGAATATCAGAACGTATCTTGTTATTTCGCTATCCAATCAAGTGGCTCGTGCAGACAATTTTGCGTCGAAATTTGTCAAGGAACGACTTTTGTCGTCAGTGTCGTAAATGATTATTTTAGGTTTGTTGACAATTGTCAATACGACTGATGGAAGTCACTACTGGTCGAAGTACAGCTGAAGCCTACCAGGTTAGTAAGGCTAACATTAACGCTCCGTCTCCTACCGAAAGCTCTCGTTCTTGCAAGGATATTATTTTTGCTGTGCTTTTCTTGGTGGTTGCAGGGTTTACTGTGTTCTGTGCAGCAAGCTATGGTGCTTCTTACATCAACAAGACTCAACTAGAAGATGTTGAACAAAGCACAGGTTTCAAGACTGTTCTTCGCTACGGTGGCATTTCGGGTTGTATTTCCATTGGCATCTCATTGCTTTGGATTCTCACTATGATGTTTATGGGAGAATTTATCATCTGGGCCTCACTCATTTTCATGATCCTAGCCAGTATTCTTGCTGCTGTGTTCATGACTCAACGATTATACAATCGTCATGAACGGTATTATTGGTGGCCTGCTGCTGTGTTTGGCACTTTGGCTTTACTCATATTGCTATATGCCGTTTGCATTCGGGTAAGAAACATATATTGATCTCTACTAATATTTTAAATTAGCGCCGGGTTAAATTTGCTGCTGTGCATCTCTACGTCGCCGGTAGAGCTATTTTTCGATTGCCATTTACTCTGTTTGTTGCATTCGTCATGGTGGGTGTACAGCTTGCTTGGGCAATTACGTGCTTTTTGGGTTTCTTTGGACTACTTTATCACCAAGGTATCCTCACCCCAAATAAATACTGCACACAAGAGGATACAATTTCCAAATGTCGAGTCAAGGTCAAATATGGTCCTGCTTTTGGACTTATGCTTCCTATGTTATTGATATTCTTTTGGGGTGCTATGGTCACTAAGAACATCGTCTCTGTGACGGTCTCAGGCACAGTTGCAAGCTGGAAAGTTAATGCTGCAGTTCCTATGATCACAATGGTTGCTTGGTTACGTGCATTGACAGTCAACTTTGGTAGTATTTGCTTTGGTTCTCTAATCGTTGCAATCCTTGAGACTATCCAAACGATTTTAAATGCAATTTCATCACTTTTCCGCCATGCAGGCAATTGTGTCGCAGCTTGCATTGTTGGCTGTCTTGCTTGCTTAATTGGATGTATCAAATCTTGGGTTGAAACATTCAATCGCTTTGCTTACGCTTATATTGGTATTCACGGATACAATTTTCTAAAAGCTGGTCACTCGGTACAATCACTACATCACACCTTCTTAACTCATGGGAAACCCTTCGTAGGTCTCTAAAATGTTTGCTGCTAAAGGATGGAGTGCCATTGTCAATGATGATCTGACACAAAAAGTATTTTTCTTGGGTAATTTAGTCGTTGGAGCTCTCTCTTGTTTTCTGACAATTCAAATCGCATCCTCAGATTTGGAAAAAAATTCATTGGCATTTTCAGGCTTGAAGAAACCCGAAGCTGTTGTTGGAGTCATTGGCTTTCTAATTGGTTATGTCGTGAACAATCTTTTCATGTCAGTCATGGGGGGAGCTGTAACTACAATATTTGTTCTTTGGGCCGAAGACCCTGCAGGATGGCAAATAACTCAACCTAAACATTATGAAAAGCTACATTCAGCGTGGTTGAAAATCTATCCTGATGAGTACAACAATGGCAGTGGCAAACCGCAAGCGTAAACGTACGTACTATATGTAGAATTCATGAATTGCACTTGTTTAATGTAATTGCTTGTAGCTAACTTCTAATACTATTTTGTATTAATTTCAGAGAAGAATGCTCGTTTTAAGCAAGGTCATCTGTCGTAATGCCAAGAGTTTCAATCTTAGCTGAATTGGTAGTAATAGCTTGAGCCATATTTGCACCAAATGTCTTGTCGAGGTCATACAAAGGTATAGCCGCTATATACATCTATCTATTCACGCTTAAGCCATACAAACATCATTAAACTTACATCTGCACGGACACCATGTTTATCAAAAACCTCTTGTGCGTAGTCATCGTATTTCGTTCGGTATCTAGACAACAGTAACAATATGAAAGTCATGAACTAAGTACATGTCAATCCACTTGTCCAATTCAGTGTGAGCATCTTTCATCCCTTGAGCTTTTGCTTCAATTATTGCATCTTTAGCAGCACGATAAGATGCTTCAAGAATATCATAACAATTTCAAGAGCTTTTTCATGTGTCATGTTCTCATCAATCTTGGAGAGGAGACTGTTATACGATGCATTTAATTTTGTAAAAGTGGTTGCATACCTATACTGAGCGAGATCGAATAGGTATTGCTGGGCTGAAATCACTCTAGCATCATCTTTGTAATAATTTATTGCTGCTCTTAAATCATAGTGTGGAATGGAATATTTGTTTAATAACTAATAACGTCATTAGAATCAGTTGATAAAAATGATATGCCTCTTTCTTTTTAGCTTCAAAAGCTTGTTCAAAGCCTTTAATTACTGCTTTAAAAAAAATCAGCATCAGCAATTTCACGTCCTGAAGCCTTGGCATCGTCTTCAATTTTAGACATAAAGTCTGTCAAATGATTCTTCCCATTGATATTAGGCCTGACATTGCAATGTAATTTACCATTTGATATTGAATAAAATCAGCTAGTTCAGTGAGATACTGAATAATGATTTCTTTGGTAATATCATTAGGTGGGGTAGATTCTGTCCCGAAATTACGTACACCATGGACAGCCAAACCAGTGGCTGCACCAGTAACAATGGTTGATGATTCATCAATCTTTATATGATTTGGAGGTACGAAGTGTTGTTTTTTATATGCTTGTGTAAAGAACGTTGATTTTAGGGTGTTTTTATTCAAAGCACCAGGGAATTGAATACATGTGCATGATTTTGCAGCCATAGTCTTGACATGATTAAAGCAATTGAAAACACGAAAAATTGACATCACCAGCTCAACGAATAATGAAATATGAAAAAACTTAAGATAAATAGT
>JNBS01002233.1:0-11436 GCA_002081575.1 Thraustotheca clavata
ATCCAAGCATCCATTTTCGACCAAACACGTCCAATCAAGCAACCCAATTGAACTCCAACCCATTCATCTTGCAGCTGGAGACGTATCCCACGATTCCAATGAAGAGAGAAGCACCCAAGTCCCATACACCCAAGAAATTCGTCCCACTCGACCTCGTACGGACATGGCGCGTGACGCAATGGTCTCAACCTTATCAAAATACACTGGATTTTTGTATAGTGCTCCAAGCGCGTTAAAGTCCCTTTAACGTATGCGTTTTAAATTGTGACTTGATAAGTGATTGGCACAAATAGATTTCAACGATGAGTGACAAGAAGATGATGAATGATATGACGTCTGCGATGGAAACCAAGTATTCCAACTTGATTGTACTTAAATCCAATGCTGTCAAGTCTTTGCATGTGAATGTACGAGACAAACGATCAACCCACGTTGAATTTAAGAAATTTGCTGATCGATTGATGCGGTATTGACCGAGATATGATGAAAAATATATCATAATGATGATAGAGTACTTGCTGAAGAAGCCCTTGCTGCTTGTACAATTGAACAAGCTACAGTATGGACACCAACGGGATTGGAATACTCTGGTATGCGTCCAAATGCGAATATTTGTGCTGTTTCCATTGTTCGTGCTGGTGATGCCTTGTTGGAACAAGTAATTGCTTGTGAACCTGCAGTATCTGTTGGTATGTGTATTTCTAAAGCATAAATTAATTAATGAATAGGTAAAATCTTGATTCAACGGGATGAATCGACTCCTGATAAACGCCCTGTTGTTTATTACTCTAAACTTCCACCACAAATGTCAAAGTTTGATCGTATTCTTTTGCTTGATCCAATGCTTGCAACTGGTGGAAGTGTAAAGAAAGCTATTGAATTGCTTTTGGCTGCTGGCATTGCTCAAAAAAATATTGTATTTGCCAATGTTCTTGCTTGTCCAGAAGGTCTTAAAGCCATCTTTGAAGCATACCCTGAAATTCATGTTGTCACGACTGCTATTGATCCTAAGCTTAATGAAAGCATGTACATTGTGCCTGGCCTTGGAGATTATGGAGATCGTTACTATAATACGACTGCATAAATAGTCGTCAATAGGAATAATTACTAGTAAATGGCGCTTTACAACTTTGTTAATCCACGAAAAGAACGATGTAAACCAGCAATACTTGATGATATTACAGCTAAAGTACTTTTAAAATGGGCAGGACAAATGAATTCTACTGAAAGGTATGTATGATACCAAGTATATAGGAATTTAGTTTGATATTTAGTATTCCAAAACTTTGGCAGGCTCTTGTACAACAATCACAATCAAATGCTCAAGTTCCTTATCGTGAAGCTCCAAATGCAGTGTGTACAGCTATTTACTTTGAAATACTACAACAAGTAAGTGTCATTTTCATTGATAAATTTCAAATTACTTATATAGATCTTACAAAAATGTTGTCCAAAAGCATCTATGGTGTGTGATGTTGTCCTTGGTGGTATATTAAATTGTGTCTATCGAACGTATGATCCTGCGAAGCCCTTTTATAATAATTCACGCTATGCTGATGCTGATGGTATATAAAAGTTAAACTTGTATTGCATTACAAAAACTATAGATCGACGATCAAGAGAAGAAGTTGCTAGTCAAAATGATCATCATATACGTACCATTTACTTGGTATGTTTAGTATTCTACAATCAATTGATCTAATATCATTGTAGCATTTTAGTCAAGTTGAAAGTAGTTCACAAAAAAGTGTTGTGATGGATTTAGTTAAACCAGTCTTATCGATAGATACAATGGTTGAAATATGGGATTTGTTTTTAGATGCTCCTGCAGCTACAACTTTACGATTACCTACAGCTTCAGCAGTACATTTGGCAACATTAACAAAATGTTTTGAATTACTTCACGATGATGAAAAACGTCAACTTGTTCAATCATTAGCCCAATCCATTGAATTACGTTTAAATGATTTAGTTGGGATGAAATCTGATGAAATAGCATTACCACAACCTGAATCTAAACCTACAATGCTTCCTCATTTACTTACAAAACAATCTTCAATGGGTCGAATGAGTATTCATGTACGTCCAACACCAGAACCACCACGTATTTCAATAGCTAAACCATTGAAAGAATCACAACGACGACCTTCAGTATTATTACCACCAAATAATCGTAAACCTACAAGAATGTCAATACGACGTAAATCTATTTTACCACATCCACCAAGTGTTATGAGCCCAGAAGCACTATTAGAAATGCTTCCTACTGTTGTAACCAAAGACACTTTAAATTTACAAGATTTTCCTATTCCAGAGACAAAGTTAAAAGACTTTATTGAAGAAGTTGGTGATGAACTTTTGGATATTTACACAACGCTACGAAATGGAGAATATCGACATCAACAATCAGCTTTACAAGACTTGGCTACATTGCTTGAACGTCAATTTGAGAAAGATGCATCAGAATTAGATGTGACTGAATCAAATGAAATGAAAAAAGCTAAAGAACTCAATGCAGTCACTACAATTGTACAGCTATTAAAAATTAATTCTGGAGCTTTGGGAAGTGTATTAAAGCAAATACCTGAAATTCTCATTGACACAGTCACAATGCAACAAGGAATTCTTAAATATTGTATGGTTCATTGTCCACGTGTAGTTCAAAATTTTCTACATCTTGAAACAAGTCCAGATATCTTGGATACATGGCACACTACAGTCAAAGCTCATTCTATAGGTTTATTTCATAATTTATAGTTGTCTTAGCTATTTTTTAGGTCTTACTTTACTTTGGTCTTCAGAAATGACAAGTAATGTTCAAGATGTGACTTTATCTCCATTAGAAGCTGCGTATCACTGGTTAAATCAT
Source organism: Thraustotheca clavata (assembly GCA_002081575.1). Classification (NCBI taxonomy): domain Eukaryota; phylum Oomycota; class Saprolegniomycetes; order Saprolegniales; family Achlyaceae; genus Thraustotheca; species Thraustotheca clavata. Next base: position 2,870 of record JNBS01002233.1, read on the forward strand.
CATGTTAGTGATGCTGCTAAAGTTATGCTGCTTAATTGTGATTTAACAAATCAATTATTTGTCGAAATGGAAAATGAGACAGCTAAAGCTAAACCAGGAACAATTAATCAATTTCGATTAAGAAATATGTTGATTGAACTACAAGATCTACCTACATTTACACAACTACGTGATATAGCTCAACTTAAAGGATTTGATGCTGCGATTAAACATGATGTACCTAGTGTGGTTCAAATGCTTGGAATTATTCTACGTAATGATGAACATTTAAAAAATCTTGTCAACAACTCAATTGAACTCACTACTGCACTTTCAATGATTAATCGACAAGCTTTGATTAACTTATTAACCTCAGATGTGACTACATGGAAACCATTTTTTGTAAATACAATTGCAGCTCATGATTTTCTTTTAGCTGATTGCTTACAGCTCAAGGTAGATATACTCAATTTATCATTGCTAACTATTTTTTAGACACAGCATTTACTTGGTGGTCCACGTTTAATGGAAGCATTTAATCTTGTTATGGCTGGCAATGATGGACGATGGGTTGGCAATGATGAACAAGAAAAAGCACAAGCAGTTGAATTAATATCATCCGAACCATTGTTAAATCAACCAAGTGCTCAATCAACTTCGATGACTGCTTCAGTGTACGTAGCCAAAGCATTAAATGTATTTCGAATGGGACGTCGATGGCAACCTTTAGCTGCTCAACCACTTCGACATCGCAGAAATCCACAAACTAAAATGGCATTAAATCATATCCCTTGGCTATGGAAGACATTTGATTGTGAACGAGGCAAAGCACCCGAGTTGACTTTGAGAGAGTTAAAGAAGCTTGTGTTTGACATTATGATTGAAAAAATCAAAATTGATGAACTTGAGCTTGATGGAGATGACACAATTGGCGATTTATCACCATTTGTATGTGATTACTTTGTAGCTAAACTACAAAATAGGAGGTACTTTGAAATCATATCAAATTGGTCTTTATACGATGTAGTTTGGTTGGAACTCAATTACAACAAGTATTTCGAGGTTGTCAGACACATATTAGTGATCCTCGAATAGCATTTTTTGCTGCTGCTTGTGGTATTGAAAAGCCTCTTGGACGTGGAATACTTAAAAGTTATTTGAAATCAATGGGGCATCTTCTTCTTGGTGTTATGAGAGTACATTGCTTCTCATTGAAACAATACCTAATATATCATGTATAGGTCTTTAAACCAGAAAATAGTTTACATCAACTAGCTGATGGTTCTTGTGTAGTCAAGACTGATGCAGTATTAAGTGCATCCAAAGCAGTTTTTGCAAATTGTTTTAGTCAAAGTGAGGTTAAAGATTTTCAAACTCGAGTATTAGCACTTCGTAGAGTCACTCTTCCTGATTCGTATCATAATTTCTATCTTGATGTGTTCATAATAAAATGATAGACGTACTGCTGCAGTTGATTTAGATGAAATTATGTCTTTATTTCTTATGGCTTGGCAAACATTTGATGCTCGTATTGATGAACAATACATTAGTGCATTCCATCGATTCCGTGTCAATGGTGATTTTATAGGCATTGAAGAATTTGTTAAGATCATTTTGCATGTGACCCATGGAAGTATTTCAGCTCGAGATTGTCGATTAATCTTTTATGATATGGGAGAAGATATGATCAATCTACAAACGTTATTGCGTCTTACACAACAGTATGATTTACGTCTTTCAGTCAATCATCCTCCATTGCCATTGTCTGAAAAAGATCATGATGGTACATTTCTCTAATCAATTGTTTCTTCAAAGCATTGTAGAGATTCGTGCAAGCCTTGGACAATCGTGTGTATTATCGTTTGATGATGAACTCAAGCAACTTATCTCATGCTGGGATCAAATTCGTCCTGAAATTGATAAACAATTGCGTAGCGCTCATCAAAATGGAAGTACTAAAGCCACACTTCGAAGGCATAAACTTGCTGTGGAGGACTCATTGTCGTATTTATCTTCAGGCAATCAAACCGCTAATGCTCGATCTGCTTGGGATACTTTTCGTAGTTCTGTGGCATGTCTTCAGAGTGCAGTACAAGCACAAAAATACTTTAGTACAGTCTACGTGCAATGTCATGTGCGTAAATGGGTTTCCAAAATTAAAAAGCAGCATGAACTTCAGGCTATACGTGATCTTAATGACGGAAGCACTAGAATTTCTGCCCAAGATCTTAAATATGATGTATCAACGAAAACAATGCTTATGCGAAGACATACTCGAACTAACAGCATTGAGAAACAAAGTACCATAGACGAACCTTTTCTCGATGACACATCTTTTGAAACCAAGAGAACAGCTCGAGGTAGCCTCGAAGATGTGACCAAGGACAAGGCTCGAGCAACCAAAATCCTTGCATCCACATTGTTTTCAAGGGAAAAGAAATAAATCTTGTTTTAAAATGAACTTTCATGTTGAATGACAGTGTAGTTGAAAGCAACAACTAGCTTATTCTGCTTCAGCAAGGTAATCCTTTACTTCATTTGGCGACAAGACACGGAATAACTTGTCTTCTCCAATAATCCCAACTTCAATATTGGTTTCATTCATCTAGATATTGCATGAAGCTTATTGTAGCAATATTCATATTACCTCGCCTTCAAAGCCTTCACGCATGGTTTTCAAAGCAGTATTGATAGCGTCTTCCAATTCCATGTCATCATTGTATCGCTAAATATTTAACTATCAACTATTGTACAAGCGTCATAGTTCTACCTTTTCCAAAAAGCTCTTGGCACTGACAGAGTCTTTGCCGATAGCAGAAGCTTTCCATCCAAAGTACGAGCCCGAAGGATCAATTTGATACAATTGTGGACCATCTTCATCAAAGCCAGCAAACAAAATAGAGACACCAAATGGACGTACACCGCCAGATTGAGTAAATTCCTGCATAACAGCAGCAATATCACGCACCAAGATGGAGGCTGGAGCATTTTCCTACCATATCTTTGGATTTTAACCTCAATAAGGTGTTCTACCTTATATTTCATGTAATATGCTTGGGCCTTTTTACGTGCTTTGCGAACAAGCACACGATAGTCTGGTCCAAGACCACTGTACACGATACCAGCACTGGACGAGATCAATTCAATCTTCTTGTACGCACTTTCATCTACGAGCACCGTCGGTAATTTCTTTTCTGTTGCGATGACAACGCCATTTTTACTGCGAATACCAAGGGATGTTCGTCCATTGTTATTCACAGCATTCAAAGCATATTCAATCTGCAAAAGCTTCCCCGATGGATTGAACGTAGTTAAACTAAAGGAATACGCAGAATCGGCCATCGCACTTCGTTCTCCTTTGAGCAAATGTCAAGATACCAGAGCCCCTCACTTATGTGCTTCTATCGAGGTATGCTTATATCAAAAACTCATACCCTTGTATCAAGAAAAAATGCTTGTAACAAGGGAATTAAATAGTGTTTAAAGTAAGAAATAGTGAATGAAATAGAATGTGCTTGTATCAAGAAGATGCTTGTATCAAGATATGCTCTATTATCGAGAGAATAAGCTTGTAACAAGGGACTTTAATACCGCGAAATAGTGTTGAATTGTATGAAATAGTATTTGTAAGGATTAAATAGTGCTATTTATAAATGATAAGCATCGTCAGTAGATGGGGTAAGAGCGTGTGGGGATTGTTCTTCCATCAACGTAATTGCATCTTTCAGGTAAAGATTACGTGGATATGCATGGCTAATGCATGAAATAGCTCTTTTACGTATCTCTTTTGACATTGAGCTACTCGGTTTTGTTTTATGAAGCATGGAATACAATGAATTGGTTTGATAGGTGATGGATTAATTGTCAAGATTGTGAGCTGATATACGTAGATTGCTAGCGATTGTACTTGCATCATTTTGTACTGGATTGTTCTTACGTGTTTCTTTTGTGGATCCTGGTGTTATTACACGAGAAAATGTAAATTTGATGAAAAAATATCCTGAACAAGAAGCTTTGTATCCACGAGGTCGTGTGTGTCGTACATGCAAAACAATCAAGTAATAAGAAGCTATATGATGTAGGTAATCGTTTGTAGGATCCCTCGATCAAAGCATTGCAGTGTATGTGATCATTGTGTAGCTCGGTTCGATCATCAGTACGTTTATCGACATCTTTCATTCATTTACCATTGTCTAGTTGCAGTAAACTCCATCCTTTACCAATTCTTTCACGTGTATCTAGTCTGGGTCAATACATGCATTGCCGAGCACAACTACAATGCATTCTTCTTCTTCCTTGTCGTATATTTCTTCCTCTTTGTCTACATGTTACTATTTCTCTAGGCCAATATCTGCGGTAGTGGTCATCTTGTCTATCTTCTCTGCTCTGTATTCCTGGAGAAGGTTGCTTATTTGCTTTATATGCTTGTCTTAATCCACTTTAGATGACTCATATCCTCACAAATGCAGAAGATGAATCTCGAGAAATGCTTGTCCAAGTCTTGACAGATATTATTTCTGTACGTCCAAGCTATTGATCTCCATCATTTAATGCAATTTCTAGTCTCCAGAAAATGCTCGCATGGCTTTTGTAGCTTCTCTAGCAATTGCAGCGTGGTTCTTTGTGAGTTTATTACTTGGGTGTCAAATGGGTCGAATTGTTCGCAATTGCACTGCAAATGAACACTTTAAACGTCAACATTTGCACAAGGAACATGCAAACGATGATATTCCTACAACTAAACGACCGATTGCTATGGATATGGCATGGGGTGGAGTGGGTTTAATCGATGCTGATCAAGATCGAACATTGTCTGCTGATGAAATCGAGTACAATCCTTACAACAAAGGACTTGTGCATAATATCCACGATGCGTTTGATATTACACGCAAAGATAAAACCTCATAAAATGAACGATTACGCCTTGGGTTGTTCCGTGACTGGAGCTGCAGCTGGGGTTTCCGTCACTTCGAGTTGAATATCTTCGACAGCTTCTCCTTCAGCAGCAGGTTTGTCTTCAACAGAGCTGCTACCTCCCATAGCTTTCTTAAGAGCTGATGTGACTTGCACAGTGCGAACAGCAGCTTTAAACTTTCGTCGAGCATTGTACTTCTTGAGTTGTTCCATGGCTTGGGTCAATGGCACAGTAGAGACTTCAGTGCCTGTCAACCAAACGTGTTCAAGCAATTGATCAGCCGTAAAGCTATAGCAAATTAAACAAAATGAATGATGAAAAAATGGTACCGTTCAGCTGGGTTGACAACAAGCATCTTGGAAATGAAATCTTTGGCTTCTGCCGAGACAGAGTCCCAATATGGCGATTCAAACTTAAATGCACCAATCTTGATGGCATTGAAAAGACGCTTTTGATTTTCATCATGGAATGGAGGATATCCACAAAGCAAAATAAACGTGATAACACCAATACTCCAGATGTCGACGGTCTTGCCATAGGATTCACCTTTCAAGATTTCAGGAGCTACGTAGCCTGGTGTACCACATGCAGTGGTGAGAGAAGCACTAAAATCTTGTTTAGCAAAACCAAAATCAGCAATCTTGATGAAAGCATCATCGCTCTTGCTTGTCAGGAGCAAGTTTTCAGGCTACAAAATATTTTGGGACAAGTTCTACATAAAAGTGGTACCTTCAAGTCACGGTGCACAACACCACGATCATGGCAATACTTAATTGCATTGAGAAGGATAAGGACCAAGTCACGAGCTTCCTTTTCTGTGTAATATGTCTAGATATCAAAGTTACATTCAAATGTTGCAATTAAATTTACCTTTTCCACAATACGATCAAACAATTCACCACCTTCCATGATTTCTGTAACAAGGTAGTAATCGCTTTGCTCTGAAAAGACATCATACAATGTCATAATGTTTGGATGATCCATCTATCATCCTCATGAGATTTTACATCCAATGCAGAAAATTACTACCTTTTTAAGAATAGAGATTTCTTCATGCAATGCATCAAGATCTTCTTGTGTCAATCCTTGCTTCTTGATGCATTTAATAGCATATTTCTTGCCAGTTTCTTTATGCGTGCCTTCCTTTACAACGGAAAAAGTGCCTTCGCCAAGCTTTTTGCCTAGCGTATACACTGCATTAAAGCGTTTAGTCTCTCCTTCAGTGGCTGGGGGTGCTTTAGAAGCAGCGGCAGTAGTCGTAGAGGTAGCAGCAGCTGCTGGAGCATTAGGAATCGGTGTGGACTTGACGCAACCCATTGTGTACTTAGTGGCAAATCCAGAACTGAGCCGCCGCCACACCTCTTCATTTATTATATTCTTTTGTATACAATGTTCAAGTCAACTTTAAACTTTCTAAAAAAATAGATTCTCCCAATCAACCTCAAGAAAGACGTCATAAATGGACGAACGTGATGAGATCCATAGAAAATATAGATAAAGATTAAAGCTTTATGTAGTTAGGAAGAAAGAAGATGTAGAGAGAGATTAATATAGGAAGAAAACCATGTCGTTGGATTGTTGGCTTATAAGCTTTCGTTGGATGGATGTATCGCAACCGATTGTTAAATTGTTTGCAATGATATGTGTAGCAATCTACTTTAAACAAGAAATCTACCTTTGGGGCTTAGAAATGAAGAAATTTGCATTCAGTGAACTTGATCTTGGTCGTTCGTACACTTCTAACATAATTTTTTCACTGAATTAATCATGCTGAATTGTTGCAAGGGTAATTATCTATGCATTCCTGTACTATACTTTAAATATGAAATAATGCTACAGCATATTGAATTGTTATTACTTCCTGTACACAATGTTGTGTTTTGTAATTACGTCTTCTTAGTTCAGAAATGATTTAGATATTTGAGATGCAAAACATAGTTGATTTGTAGTTTAACAAGCAAATGACACTTGATTGCATCTATGTATTATATTGAAATGGTTAAAGCTAAAGTTTAAGTTTTCAATGTATTCCAGTTTTCCTGTCATGTATTCTTTACTTTTAGGCATTCATTTAAATCTTCTATCATAACATTACAAGATGAAATGACCAACTCGTTTGATGTAGATATTGACATGAAAGCATATACATCTAATATCATATATGAGATAAAGTTGGGATGTTTAAAGTACCAGGTTGATCATTTTGGTGAAAATATCTTGCAAGTTTTCCTTGTAATCTTGCCATAACTTCTTCATTCACAATTCTCGCTCCGTACTTTGATATTGCTCTTATCTATTCATTTTTATCTGTCTCGATTTTATATGTGATCGAGTTGAGTTCTGATAAATACTCTACAACACCATCCTAAACCATTTCACTATTAAATAAAACATTGTAAGCCACTTTACCTTAACAATGAGACCATTTATCACTTGGGGAACAACCATTTGTATTTCATCAAAGATAACCACAGCATTTCCTGAGCATTTGTGGAAATGGTATTTCAATCTAATAAATCTTATTGAGAACGATTTGATTTACAATGATATACCTGCTCTTAATATTTCCTTCAAACTCAGCCACACGATTAGTTGCTGTATCATTAAAATCAGCACCGCTATCGTGATAATTAAACACTTCAGACATAGGTGATTCTCTACCTGAACATTAAAAGACCACTAGGTATAGTCTTATCACTATTTATTATTGTTTCTCGTTGAGGAAATACTGCATTAGCAATTAATGTTGCAGACTTGGTCTTTCCTGTACCAGTAGGGCCTGTGATAGCAAGTACAAGAGGTTCATACGATGTTGGATTAGCATTCCTAGGTAAGTTTTAATTTACGATGGCAAAGACACCTACAATTGCCATGAATGAATCGAATCAACAATAGATTCTATTGCAATTTTTTGTCCGACAATGTTGTTTTGTATAACTTGCCTTACTGCATTCGATGGATCATTCACAAATTGACATTGATGTCCTATGACTAGACATGATTGATCATCTATCGGCAGCCTTACCTACCTATATATTGAGTAATATGCAGCTATGATGGCAACAAACATCGCAATAATCCACGCAGCTCTCGTCTCCATCTTTCTTGTTGGAAGTATGAATTGATAATCAAGTGATTAACAGGAGTATGCATAGTACTATATAATTAATATTTTAGTCTTAAAGAATATAACAAGTGATAAATGCTCATAGATACCAGGAGGTAAACATAATGGTAATGACACCTAATAATTCGCATTATTATCATCGTTATAGTAATTTCTCTTGTCGAACAAGAGGTTGTAAAATTGAAATGATTTCTTTAGCGTTTGGACGGTTCTTTGGGTCAAATGGTAGGTACTATGTTGCTAAATCCTTCAACCAAAATTCACAATTCGCCTTTGCAAACTTTCTCCAAAATATTTAACTCATTCTTCATGTTTAAATATGCTAACTAGTGTTGAGGAATACCATGTCAACAGCTGTCATGATGAAATATCATGACTATCTTGACACAAAACTATTGGCTGATACTTGATTCTGTTCTTTTATTTCCATACTTTAATCAAGTCACATACCGACACCGTAAAAGATACATTTTTCATTTCAAGATTGTCATGCTCTCCTTAATTGTCGTAAGCTTATTACTTCCTGCTATCGGTGGTGCCATCGAA
>JNBS01002237.1:0-14967 GCA_002081575.1 Thraustotheca clavata
AACATGAAAACCAAAACATTGCACGCCTAAACAACTCCATTGCACAAATACATCAACGTCAAAGCCATCCTTTATTCAAACTTGTCCCAACTCATGTCATTGCTGCTGCAATTGTGGCTGCCCATGCAAAATTAGCCCTCCCTTCACACCCGAATATCGATACCATCATTTCTGCAATTAATAATGAGATGAATTCAGTCCAATGTCGACTGCGTCAATCTGAGTCTTCTCGAAGTGATTTACTGAATAAATCTCAAGCAACACAATCCAGCATAAACACACTCAATCAAGAAATTCACCTACTGGAGAATACTTTGGTCAAATGCCAACAAATAATCTTAGATTGTGATGAAAAAATCCAGTTGACTGCTAAAGAACTATGTCAGCTCAACTCAATATCCCAACAACTACAAGAGCTCAAAATGGATATCGCTAGTCTACTCAAGGACACACAACTACACGCTCGATTTAGAATGTCCAAGAAAACCACATTGATTAATAGGCTACAAAACTTAATCACACAACAAGAAAATACAACACCTCAGTTGCTGCAACTAGGTTTCTAAGACTTTTCAATATGCAATCAAGTTTATTACATGATCTACTTGGAACTATCATCATCACTGTCTTCATCACCAGCAGTGACCTTGAGTTTCGACAATACACGTCGAGCATATTCTGCAAGTAATTTGCCTTGATCTGCACCAGCACAATACTCTGTAATAGTCTCAGGACGAGTTTGGATCTCAAGCAAATACAACAATGCACGTTCAGCAGCAAACTTTACACCAATATTGGAGCTCTTGATGTGTAGGAACGTAGGTGGAACCAAAGTTGATAAATTCGATCGTGTACGCTTTGGTGCAAGCTTAGCCATGCGTTTGACCACACGCAAAGCAGTGCGATTCACATCTTTGCTGCCACTATCCGTCAAACCAACAACCACAGCTTGCACAAGCTCAGGCGATACCAACGATGCATCAAGTTTCACTACCAATCCAAAAGTGTTCATACAAGTTGAGCGCACTTGAGCATTCTCATCGTGCGATAGAGTCACCAACACTGGGAACATACTGGAGTGCAATGAATCCACAACCCACTCGGGAACTGTTGGCAAACTCAACAACGATTGACACAACAAAGCAGCCGAATGACGCATTGGCCAGTGTTCAAACGAACTTTGAACCAATTGAACCACCATATCAATACCATGATCGGCACCACTCAATGACAAAGCCAATGCCATACCAGTTGAAGCTTGGCTTCGAAGGTTGTCATTGTCTGTCGAAAAGAACGAACGAAGAGCATCTTCGAGTGCAAATACACCAGCACTAGAAATCTTACTACCAACACTGCGCAGAATTGCAAGAACAGCAGCCAAATTCGATTCCTGGATGCCACCAGAAGTCGAAATCAACTTGTCAGTCAACTCCGACACCAATGGGTCAATGCGAGGTGCCAACACTACAAGATGAACAAGAGCAGAACCACCACAAGCACGCACTTCAGCACTTGCGTCGTTCAATGCTTTTACAAACGTTGTTTGCAATTGAGGCAAAAATGGTTTGAGAGCGACACCGCCCTTCACCAACAAAATCTCAAGGGTAGATAAAATCGCTGCTTTCACATGACCAGGGAAGCGATCACCAGCAATACGAATCAATGGACCTGTCACCTTGATCAACACCGACTTTAAGCACACTGCACTGGCAAGATGCACCAACTCACCAAGGCCAGCAGCAGCACTTTGACGAGCTTCAGGAGTACCGTTCATAAGAGCATATTGATATGCAGGAAGGAATGGGTCCAAACCCTTGGCCAAGCTGAGAGCAGGTAGAACAAATACACCAGTAGCACCCACACCACCCTTGCGATGACGAGCATCCGAAACAATAGCGTTGAGATTGTTGCGGATAAAGTCGATGTGTTTGGCAAGTTCTTCAGGACGAATCGTACTGTTGAGACTGTTGAATGCTGCAGAAGCGGCTTGCACCACAGCTGCATCACTATCATTGAATCGTCCAAGCACATACTTGAGGAAGATTGGGACTTGTTCTTCGTAGCTGACTGTGGCAGACTGACAGAAAGCTGCAATGAGCCAACAGGCGAGGTATCGAGTAGAATGGTTATCACTTTCACAATACTTGCAGATTTCAGAAGCGAGCCATTGCACACCAGCAGGTTCAACACCAAGTGCTACTGCTCGTAAAGAAGTTTGGATTGCTGAAGCCATTTCATCATTGCTGTCAACCACACTGACATATTCTGTAAAGAGAACCTGAATAATGCGGTCCATGTGATAATGCAACACAGCTCCAGACGCAGTAGCAATGTGAGCGATGGCTTGTACGTTTGACATGGACATTGGTGTTGTGAGCAAACGTGGCACCAAGTATGGAAGCACTTCACGAGATTTCACCTTTAGCACTTCTTGCACACCAGCTAAAGCACGTTCTTGGACAAGATCGTCCACCGAAGTAATACGCTTGAGCAGACGTGGAATAAGTTCATCAATCGATCGGTAGCCCATGATCTTGTGAAATACATCAAATGCCGAACCAGCAGCACGTCGAACTTCAGGCAATACATCACAAAGAGCTTCTTCCAAAGCCATAACGAGGGTATCAACATAGTCTTCCAATTGCTTCTTTGGCGAACATTGAATGACTTCGGCAAGTCCCAAACATACACCTTGACGCATACCACCAGGGTTCATTGCATCCAAACCAGATCGAAGAATTGGAACCACTTCAGGCATGACATGTTCACCAAGTTTACGAACAATTTCACCAAGCGTTCGTCCGGCAACAGTTTGCTTTTCCACATTGGTACCAGAGAGAGCTTGAACGATCAAAAGCATGAGAGATTCCAGAATGGAGCGCAAAGTCTTTGGCGTATTGGATACAACACTCTTCCACACTTGCAAGGCACTTTGACGCACCACAGCAGAAGTATCGGAACGAACCATGTACAAAGCGGAAAGAACTGCGTCCCGGCGTTGCTTTCCAAGAATCTTGAGCATGGCTTTTTCACCGGCAGCACTTCCACCATCAACATCATCATCGTCATCATTAGAAACCGCAACAGCCTTGGTACCACTGACACGGTAGAGCAAATCGCCAAGCAATGCTATGGAACTTTGGCGAATACGCCAATTGTCATCGAAAATACCAGCTTCGAGGGATGGCAAAATGTCATTGGTATTAGTGATAGCATGAGCATTGACAACAATAGAACCAGCATGCATGGCCACATCCCGAACACTTTCCGATTCATCTGAAAGACCAGATACAATCATAGGTAGAGCTTTGCTCAAATATTTGCTAAATCCCTTGCCAAGAGCGGGTGGTAAGAAAGCAAGAACCCACAAGACACCTTCGCGAACGGCAAACTTTGGATGACGAGCGATGGGGAAGATTTCATCACGCAAGTTGTTATCTAGAGCTTCCACCCCAAGATTGACAAGTACCTCACAGAGACCTTGAGCAGAACCCGAACGTTCAACCGAGGAAGTCTCGGATTTAATAGCTTGTAGCAAAGAGGGTACAAGATGAGGGAAGTGCGATTGACCAAGACCTTTCACAAGCATACCAAGAGCTTTGGATGCCACTGTACGAACTTCTGGAATAGGATCCAAGAGCTGTGTTTGAAGGCAAGGAGAAATAGTGTCCAAGTATGGTGCGAGGTCCTTGGCATCGTTAACCATGGAGCACATATTCCCAACGATAAGAGCAGCCTTTTTCTTGGTTTCAGAGATACGATCAGTGAGACCACGTTGCAATACAGGCATAACGAGGGCCAACGATGGAGCATCAATCGAGTGAATAAACTTCATCGATTGCAATGCTTGCATGGCATCAGTGGTCTTGCGATTTGGATCTTGCAAACCAGCAAGAAGCACGGTCGAGATAGAGGCAATTTCTGGGTTTCGAATGACACGAGCAATATCAGTAAGAGCAGTTTGACCAGCTTCTTTAACTCTTGGATGCGAGTCGGAGAGAGGAATGGTCAACTTTGGAATAATTTGAGGCAAACATGAACCAAGTTGCTTTGGTGCACAGGATGCCATAGTGCCAAGAAGCTGGATAGCAGCTTGCTTCGTTCGCCAAGCAGGATCATCAACAGCGCGCAAAATAGATGGTAAAATAAGCTTGACACCGTGAGCAGAAAGATTACGCATGATGCCCTTAGCTGTTCCACTTGCAGCTTGACGAACATGAGCACTGGTATCAGCAAATGATTTCAAAAGAATAGGAAGAATGACAATCACATAAGGCTCAAACAAAAAGCCAAGGCGTTCACATAAGCATTCCATAACACTCAACGCACCTTCACGCGCATTTGGGTTGGAAATCTTCATGGCTTCCTCCAAGCGTGGAATAACAGAGTGTTGCTTCAATGCAGCAATACCAAGACCTTTCACTACAGCAGAAACACCGAAAGCTGCTCCCATACGAATACCATAAGACTCTCCAGTCGTTGCTTTAGTCAACAGATCGTCAAGAATGAGAGGACTTTGGTCTTTTACAGCAACCATCAGTGGTGAGAGGCAAGTAGCAATAGCACGTTGTACAGATTCTGAAGGAATGGAAAGAGCTTCTAATAATTGATTGACAATCGAAGACACCTTAGGATCGAGTTTATCCATGTGCTTAGCCAACGAACCCAAGCAAACAACGATTCCTTCACGTTTATGATCGTAGGCTTCAAGTTCTTTAACTGAAGCATTTGATGGTGGGGCATCAATTGGCTCTTCAAGCAACGAGAGAAGTCCGTTGGTGTAAACAGCACCAAAAGAATCCATCATTTGAACACCAGCCTTTCGCATTGCGTTGCGAACAAGGTTATTGAGATCACCAAGACCAAATGACAAAATAAATTGAACACAACTCATGACATGATTGCGAGACAAAACTTCATATTTTGCACAGTATTCCATGCAAACACCAGCTCCAAGACGTGGGAGTACAGAAGCCATGCCTTCATCAGCTTCACCTTCGTTGTGGCGGCGGACAATAGGCATACCAAAGCTATCCAATTCAGCTTCACCCTTTGAAGGGATGTGGTGAACAAATTCCGATTGAATTTTCTTAAGAATTGGAGAGGTAATGTCTGGGAATTGCTTCATAGCTGAAGCGAGAGCAGCTGCTGCGGAATCACGCACGTTTGCATTTGGGTGACGCAATAAAGGCAAAAGCACATCTCCAATATCTTTAGTGATTGTAGCATCGGATAATGGCCAAATAGCTTCAGCCAAAGACTTGTTCTCGGCATCTTCGTCGAAGAGAGCAATTGAGAGCATAGCCACCAAACGCATTTCAGATGCAATAAGTGTCACGTTAGATTCATCTTCTTCATCATCGTCACCAAATTGAGCATCCACCATTTCCATGATAGCTTTGAGGCATGCATGACGAGCACCAGCATTCGTAGAAAGTAAGCCAGAATCACCGATAAGTGGTTCCCATTCATCTGAAGAAAGTGGAGCACCACGGCAAATTTGAGTCAAAACCACATCTGGAGATAAATTGTCCAAAGTAGGAATTTCTTCTTTGACATCGTGATCAAGCCATTCAAGAGTAACTTCGAGCATCGATCGTCGTAGTAGACGTTGAGCAGCCATGTCGCCAACTTCCATTTCTTCTTCTTCACTGATCATTTTAGCGTGAACTGCAAACAATGGCAATACAAATTGACGGCATGCCATAGAATAACGCAAAAATGTACGCAAAATAGGGAACACAATGTGCAAAGTCGAAGGAGTAAGAAGATGGTATTCTTCTTCTAAATCAACTTCATCTTCCGAGTCTAGAACGGAACCAAAGACATTCGTTGAAAGAGCACTGAAGATACGTTCAAAGAGTGGCAAGTTGTCGTTTAGCCGAGATGGGGATTCCAAATCATTCTCAATAGCATGGGATAAATGAAGTCCTGTGGCAATTTCAGAAGCATGAGCACGAAGATTGGCAGGCATGACACAACGACCAAGATGCTGGAGGGCACGAAGAGCAAATGACGAAAACATGGGGCTTGATAACAAACTCAATAAAGGTCCAACGAGATGAGGTAAAGCTTGCTGGAAAGCTTCAGGGTTAGTGTTTGCGACAAAGCCAAGAAGTTCATCTGTGCACGATACCAAGTGCTTGGAAGCGTGGATAGCAGCACGGATTTGTTTTTGAGCAGCAAGTTGCTCAAGCTCTTCCTTAGTGTACTTGACTTTTTTAGCAGCATTGTTTGGGTTAGCAGCTCGTTTTTTAGCAAGTTCAGCACGAACTTGAGCTTCCCAACGCTCATCTTCTGTGCCTCCACGTTGAGGAGCTGGTTCATCAGCCTTCTTTTTGGTTTTTGTGTACAAAGTGTCTTCTGGAGTGAAGTAAATTTCAACATCTTCTTGAGAAATATTGGTGATTTCTGGAGTCTTGAGAATTGTAGCAACTTGTTCTTGAACCAAGTTTGTCAATACCAATGCTTCTCCATGGCCATTTCCAGCAAACTCAAGTAGGGTAACAAGAGCACGGTGGGCACTGATTCGACGAACTGTTGCAGAAGCATATAGCTCCTCTTTAAGAGCAATAACAGTGGCATCAGTGAGTCCAGGCACATCGTAAAACAAATCATCAACAGTATCATGGATCGTCACTGGAATGTCATCTTCATCATCTTCATCTTCTTCTGAAGTTTTTGGGTTAGCTTGAGGTCGTTCGTCTTCAGGTACAAACCGAACCTTCAAACGATTCCACTCACTATTAAACTTTTCCTTTCGGGAACCATGAACCACTAGTGGATTGTGGGAAAGGAGAAGAAGTCTTGGGAATAGCTGAGTAATAAACTCTGTCTCGACTTGCAATGGGACGATAGCTCTAAGGCTTCGTCGAAGAATGCCTGCCACTGATGGCAATGTTGATTGAGCATTGTAAACTAGAGCTT
The DNA here is from genome assembly GCA_002081575.1 of Thraustotheca clavata. NCBI lineage: Eukaryota > Oomycota > Saprolegniomycetes > Saprolegniales > Achlyaceae > Thraustotheca > Thraustotheca clavata. The sequence continues at coordinate 6,928 of JNBS01002237.1, forward strand.
CCGAGTCATCAAATGTTCCTTTTGATGACCAAGCCTTGAATTGCACTAGTGACGATGATAAGGCATTGAGCAGAGGAACAGCAGTCCATGGTTGATCTTGAACCAAATTTTGTACGCTTTCTTCTGTAGGTTTACGCACAGAAGCCACACGATGGGTTAACAATCGAACTAACAAGTCAAAGCTATAGATCTGTTCACCATCAGAAGTCTACATATCAAATTATAATTTTTTCATCAAGTAAATAATGGTAGTACCTCACGCCATACACGGCAAAGTGTAGCACCTACTGCTTGTAGTGCTGTTGCTTCAGGCGATTGCAATTCCGAATCAACAACAAGTGACTGAGCAATAAGAGTCACGGAAGTCTTAAAAAATGAATCTTGAAGAAGGAATGAGCCGATTCCAGCTGAATCCATTGCAATACCAACTTCAGGGAATTGCAAGTTGACATTTGACAAAATTGTAAGAGCCAACACACCATCTAAATGAGCAATGTTTGGTTTCATTTGAGCTTCTTGGACAATAGCAATGAGTCGCTTTTGCAGTGATGGGGCTTGCAATAGTGTTTCAGCATGTGCAACAGAAATAAGTACTAAAGCACGTAAATAAGCCACAACAACAGTATCAATCTTGTTGTTCAAGCCTGATTCAAATAAAGCAAGCAATTCGGATGTAAAATGGTAATGACTTGGAGTATGAATCGTGACCCATTGAGCTAATGTCCACAAGGCAGTATTTCGTGCAACATCGTTAGCTTCTTTGGCAATAGATTTACACATCCCAGACAATACAACATTATTAGCAAGCTCTCGTGCAGCAGTAGAGCCAAGTGTTTTACCAACAGAGACAGCCACGTGATTAAGACTTTGAAAAGCAGCATCACGCATATAAAATTGTGCTAATAAACCAAATTTGCCATCAAGAAGTCCAATAAGATCAGTCACAATCGATGAAATAGCCGTGGGGTCTTTGCATCGAGTAACCACAGCAGCAACTAGAGCAATGCAACTTTCACGTACGTCATCTTTAACAGACTTTAATTTAGCAGGAAAAAGAGAACCAAAGATTGTAGCTACATATTGACTCAAATCAATTGCAGTCGGGAGTAAATTTAACAAGGCAACAGTAGAATCAAGTACAGAGTCTGGTGCGCGTTTAAGCATACGAGAGAGCACAGGAGCAACAGTATTTTCAAACTCTGCAGCCGTCACTGTAGATAAAAGTGGTGCAAAAGCCTTGAGGTCACTAGCTGGTGGTCGATTTTTGGATTCCAGAGCTTGATATACAACAGACGCAATCCATTTTTCACGTTCTTCTGGTGTAAATTCCTTGACAAATGCATCAATCAAAAAGCTTTCCAAGAGTACTTTAACATCACCCGTGGTAGATGTAGCAATGTCAACGTATTGCTTGAAAATTTCAGCATTTGATTTACACATATGAACAATAGCTTTTTCCATTGTCGAATATGTTTCTGGAAATGGTCGATTCGCTTCGAGTACAAGGCATTGAGCTTGCAATAAGCTTGCAACATTGCTAGCACTCAATGTAGGCGAAGTCAACACACGTGCAATCAATCGTACAATCGTCGTTCGTGCGGTTGGAAATGAAAGCACAAAAGCTTTAGCTCTGGCCACAACACGTTCAGTAAAAGCAGCAGCAAAGCCTTCATCTGCTTGTACAAACGCATCGAGAAGAGCAAGTAGATGCTTTACACTTGTGCGGTGCTGGCATCGAGCCACAGTGTTAAGCAACAAATTGGCAGTCTTCTTGAGCATTGGCGATTCTTTAAAGCTTTCTTCAACAGAGAGCTACATACATATAAGCAAACAAGAAGAAGAGAGATGAAGGACCATGTGTGCTGCGATCGTTGACGCCGATGGGCGCAAGCTAATCTCATCGAGGAGCTGATCAAACACGTCCATCGATTGCAATTGACACTATCACACCCAATATTATCAATATTCATTTCCTAATTAGGCATATGCCTTAAATAACAACCATCCTGCCGAATTTAAGGATAAGATATCCTAATTCAATATCTTTTTGTATTTCATTAAAGTTTGTATGTAAATAGCAATAGAAACTAATTGTTTATTGGACTCCTCTTTTATCATATTGAGTGTGATATTGAGCAATAGTAAAGTAAATTTTGATAGGATTTATTCTTAAATTAACAAGGTACGAATCAATTGATATGTAAGATTGCAATTTTACAGTATCAAATTGCAATGCAATGTTGGTATAGATTCATTCCTATTGTTTTTAGTGATGTTAGAAAGTACAATGTTATCATGGAATGATTCGAAATATATGAGATTGAAATATTCATTCAATTTAAAATGCACGAATGAATTTGTACTTCAAACTAGCATCAGTGGATCTTTTATTTTGATTGCTATTAAACATTTCATTTCATTTTTCAATTTGATTTGGAGATGCAGCTTTCAATATCTCAACCAGACCCTGCATTGTTTGCACATACTGCTGATCTTGGGGAATTACTTTCGCCTGTAAACGTGGGGCCAAAAGAAAAAGCTATTCCTACGAATAGTTGGTGGGGAAATTTACTTTGTATGAATGAAGATAAAGAACTTGACCCAATTTATCCAAGCCCGTATGCAGTATTTTTTGATACGGCTCATGGAAAAATTGCATGCAGCTATCTTCATCATTATAGAGAGTTTGGACCTCAAAATGATAATGGTGCCGCTGCTTACTATTATGCACCCGAGATTAAAAATCTTCAATTTTCAGCATTGTATGATCAACCAAAGTTTCAAGTTGAGGGATGGGATGATTTTGGTGTACAATTGGCTTTTCATAGTGGTGAGTCGTATATGCGGTCGTATATGTGTTTGGGCCAAGCATTTACATCAATTCAGTACAAAAATCTTGGAGTAATATTGGAATCAAAACATGACTTTGTTGCAATTAATGACAATCCTATTGATGGTATTGTCATGGTTGGATTACCTGACAATACAAGAAACATGATGACACTAACTTTAGACAATGGACAAAAGTGGTTAATTGCATGGACATCAAGTACAAATTCGTCTGTTCGATTCAAGTTTGATCCAGCAACACAATTGTTCACTTCAGTGGGTAATTTTACTGGTGTTGTTCAGGCTGCTATTTTTGAGAACGATGCAGCACTTCAATTATATCAAACTTATGCTGGTACTTATGTCAATGGTGTAGAACTTAAGTGCAAAGATTCATGCTCCTTTACTTATCATTGGTGTCTGGCGGGTATTGAGACTAAAGAATTTTTACATTTTGCAATGGCACATCAAGAAAAACTTTTGGATCAAAATGAAGCTTTAGTTCTGCCAATATCATTGTTTGCACATACCAGAGGCCCCATGAAGGCACATAAAATTCCATCTAATATGACTTGGCAACTTTCCTTTGGTGCAAACGAAGATACAAAATTATCCTATTTCACCGGATTAGTTCCTCCTCTTGAACCCCTTGCTGATGATATCGCCACATACCAAGTGGTAGACACTTTAACACAAGAAATTCAAGCTGAATGGCGTCTTCCAGGAGACCCTGAAGTACCTGATGCTGGTTATTACTACACAGGCAAATATTTACAAAAGTATGCAAGTTTGTGTATTACTGCTGCACAATTGGCTAAAGCTCAACCTGAATTAAAGCCACTAGCTGACACTGCTTTAACAAACTTAAAAAATTTGCTTACAAGAGTTGGCTCTAACTCTAGCAGATTTCCTTTGGTCTATGATACGGGTATCACTACTGACACCAAATTTTAATTAACTGTTGTTATAGTGTTTAAAGGTATTATAACTCGTGAAGCTATTGAAATGCGTAATACTTTTGTGGATTTCGGTATTGAAATATATCACTTCGTTTATGACATTGCATAGGTAATGCTATCTACAATGATCACCATTATCACTATGGCTACTTTGTGACTGGTGTGAATTACCAATGAGAATGATAATTTATATGAAAACTAGCTTTGGGTATCGTATATACGCTTGATCCAACTTGGTTTGATCCAAAATCCTCTATCTATCGTTTTGTTGAAACATTGGTCCGTGATGTCATGAATCCGAATTCAAATGATGAATTCTTTCCTACATATCGATACTATGATTGGTTTCTTGGTCATTCGTATTCTCATGGCGTGCCTCCAATGTCTGATGGTAAAGATGAAGAAAGTACGACAGAAGAGCTAAATTTTTACTATGGTACCCTTCTACTAGCAAAATCCACTCAAAATACTTCGTACAACTACTACTACTTGTCAAACCATAATGCAATCTTGTAGATTGGAAAATCTTTCAAAATTGATGCTAAAACTAGCAGCTCTCTCTCACCAAACATACTTTTTCATCAATGATTCGAATGAAATTCATCCATTAAAGTATCGTCCAAACAAACTCAGTGGTATGCTTTTTGACAACCGATGCAATTATGGCACTTGGTTCAGTGGTGAACGGGAGTGTATTCATGGGATTCAAATGCTACCAGTGACTCCAGCACTTTTTTACTCTCGTGAACGAAAATTTATCGAAGAAGAATGGACTCAAATTCTCTCGAAATTGAAACTTGATTTAAAAGAGAATGCTTGGGCTTCACTTTTAGCTGTCAACCAAAGTCGACTTGATCCAAAGACTGCATGTGAAACTCTCTTAACTTGCAAATTGGACAATGGACTTAGTCGAGCTTTTGCTTTATACATGTCATTACCACGTAAAAATCCATCCCAAAATCAATTTGTTGATAATCACTGGTCATCTATTCATTAAACCAACCTCATCACTATCGTTTGTATTTTGCATGTTGTAGTACTCTCGTCTGATAATTTCAATTTGAGAATACATTTTTTACTTGATTAAACAGAGTCTCATAAACCACTTTAGTATTGTACATATTCATTTTACTTGATTATTATCATTTCAAAATTCAAATTTCACATTTTGCTTGATAAGTTGAAAGCAAACTTGATAAAATCATAAAAACTTAGAATATATATTGATAGAGGTACTTAAATAGTGTAAGTGATATGAAATGGTTCGAAAAAAATGATTTAAAAAGTTCCTCCCATTCTATGGTGGCAGGAACTATCATTTTCAACACATAGAAGCTCATGCGATCAGAATTCCCACTTGCGCAAGTCCCTTTTACGTCCAAGCACAGCATGATTCCAAAAAGATATAAATCAGGTATATGCCAATTATTAAAACTATTAGATTCGGCATTTGCCACGAATAACAACTCTTCTTGTCATTTGTCAATTTTGCGCAAAGATGCCACTCTCTTCTTCTCAACCAGATCCCGCGATCTTCGCTCCAACATCAGCTCTCAAGAGCTTTATTTGTCCTTCCAACGTGCTCAAGACCGATAAGGCTGTGCCTACGAACAATTGGTGGGGCAACGTGCTCTCGATGAATGCTGGGGGGGATATTGATCCGATTTATCCCAGTCCATACGCAGTTTTCTTTCACGCACGTTCAGGCACGATTGCATGTAGCTATCTCCGTCAATACTTGCATTTTGGTCCAATTAATGAGAATGGTGCTATTAAATACTACTTTACACCACGCGTAGAGAATCTGAAATTCTCTGGGTATTATGAACACCCCAAGTTTCAAGTGGAAAGATGGGATGATTTTGGTGTTCAATTGGCTTTTCGTAGTGGAAATTCGTATATGCGGTCGTATATGTGTTTGGGTCAAGCATTTACATCGATTCAGTATAATGATCTTCGTGTGAAATTGACTTCGGCCCATGCTTTTGTGTCAATCGATGGTCATCCTGCTGTGAACCATGTTCGTATTGGATCAACTTCAAATGTGAAGAATTTGATGGCTGTAGCCCTGAATAATGGACAAAAATGGTTGATTGCATGGACGTCAAGTACAAATTCAAATGTTCAATTTGAGTTTGACCAAGCATCACAATCATTCTCATCTCTTGGCAATTTTACAGGTGTTGTCCAAGCTGCTTTCTTTGATAATCATGCTGCTCTACAATTGTATCAATCTTATGCTGGAACTTATGTCAATGGCATACAGCTTGAGTGTAAAGATTCTTGTTCTTTTACTTATCACTGGACTTTGGCAGGAACTGAAACAAAGGGATTTTTACATTTTGCATTGGCACATCATGAAAGACTTTTACATCAAAATGAAGCATTGGTTTTGCCCATGACATTATTTGCACATTCGAGAGGTCCGATGAATGCTCATATTATTCCAGCAAATATGACATGGAATTTTACTTTTGCAGCCAAAGAAGACACTAAATTATCTCATTTCACTGGATTAGTCCCTCCACTTGGACCTCTTCCTGCAGACATTGCAGCTTATAAACTGGTGGAAATTCTGACTAATGAAATCCATGGTACTTGGTCCCTTCCAGGAAGTTACTATTTCAAAGGCAAAGCATTACAAAAGTATGGAAGTATGTGTATTGTTGCAGCACAATTAGCAAAAACCCTACCTGAAGTAAAAGAACTTGCTGAATTTGCTTTGACAAAATATAAAGCACTCTTAAACAAAGTAGGTTCCAACACAAGTCAATATCCTTTGGTTTATGACACTGGTATTTCTAATGATTTGAATTCCAAGCTTATTATTCTGTTAGTGTACAAAGGCATTGTGTCGCGTGAAGGATTTGACAAACATGATATCAATGTGGAATTTGGTATTTCATGGCAATAATGCTATAAAGTTTTAAACTATATTGTAGGCAATGCAGTGTACAATGATCACCATTACCATTATGGCTATTTTGTGACTGGTATATATTCATTACAATTTGTATCTCATGTGAACAATTAGCTGTGGCTATTGCATACCATCTTGATCCATCTTGGATTGATCCAACTTCACCACTTTATCACTTTGTAGAAACTCTACTTCGTGATACTATCAATCCATCAACAAAAGATGTTTATTTCCCTACATATCGTCATTTCGACTGGTTTCTTGGTCATTCGTATTCGCATGGTGTGACTTGTATGGTTGATGGTAAAGATGAAGAAAGCACTTCTGAAGAACTCAATTTCTTTTATGGAGCTCATTTATGGGCCCAAGCAACTCAAAATTCATCGTAACTCAGCTTTGACACTTTATTCATTCTTATCAATTTGTAGGTTGGAAGTACTAACAAAACTCATGCTTAAACTTGTTGCTCTCTCTCACCAAACATACTTTTTAATTTCCGATTCCAACATCACCCATCCACCAGAATTTCGTAAAAACAAAGTGAGTGGCATTCTCTTTGACAACAAGAGTGACTATGCAACATGGTTCAGTCCAAATCGTGAGTGTATTCATGGAATTCAAATGCTACCAGTGACTCCAGCTTTATTTTACGTTCGTGATCGTAAATTTGTCCATGAAGAATGGAGTCATATACTGTCCAAGTTAAAACTTGATCCCAAACACAATGCGTGGACATCTTTACTTGCTGTGAATCAAAGTCGAATTGATCCAAAGAGTGCTTGTGATACTTTATCCACTTGTGCAATGGACGATGGTTTAAGCCGAGCCTTTGCTTTGTACATGTCATTACCACGTCATTGTGAGTCTTCTGATCAACTTGTTGAGAATGATTGGGTCTATCTTGCTTTGCGTTAGGAAAGAAAAAGCTTTTGGATTATTGCATATAATGTTATATTGTACTCAATCCCGGGCTTTACGTGCTACTTTTCCATACACTGGTGGAAAAGCATCATCACAATTGTACTTGGTACGCATTTTGTGGTACAATGTATGATCAAACATGCTTTCAAATTCTTCTTGTGTCATGTACGAGTCTGCATAAAGCATTTGAAAGCTAAAGAAAATATCAAAATGAATCAAAACCTTTAAAACAATTCTTACCCAGACACTTGACGGACAAACTTTTCAATACGTCTTGTGGTTGCCACTGGATGAAAATCATTTACGTGTGGAACTCCATACGCTCCAATATCAACAAAAAGATCATCAGAAGAAGTAGTTTGAAGCATGCCAGGATCTCTAGGAAGCTTAAATGGGCACAACCAAAGTGGG
>JNBS01002238.1:0-43380 GCA_002081575.1 Thraustotheca clavata
ACATTAAGACCACAATTGATGATACTGTCAGTCTTAAGATGAAAAAAGCCCGACAATCCCCATGATACGCCGTATGAGTTTTTAAGAATCCAATAGTCACCTTTAGACTCATCAGTGTCATACCCAACAAGCAACAATGCATGATCAATCATTTTTGGTGTTGAAATTGGGTCGCATGTGTTCACACCAGATTTATAATATTTGAGATTGGTGCAATTGGCACACAAAGCTACAGCAAGAGGACCACTGGCAAGTGCTTGTTTCAATAGCAATGCAGGATCTTTTGTTTCTGAACAAGACGATGCATTTAAAGCTGGTTCCCACCCAGAAATGTGAGCTGCAGTAAGACTAGCTGGGCGTGTAGAATTGCAAGTATTGTATTGAGAAGCATCAAAAGTACTATTTGTAGCTAATCTTCGATTACCACTCGGTCCAACGGGTGCACTCGAGTTCGTTGTTGTTTTAGCATTAGTATAAGGCCAATCAATATGAGATGCAAGGTTGCCAATTCGAACAGCTGCATCATTCAAAGCAGTATGTGTCATACCACCATTGCAGCCATCATTAGAAGAATTCCATTTCACAGTTGATTGCAACCAAGATGGCACTGAACCTGTACCAGCAAAACAATATTCATACGTACGAATTTCTTTTTTTGACGTACTGCATGATAATAATTGCTGTGATGATAGCGATACTGGATTATTACCAGTAGCTAAAGCCACTGCAGTTTCTATTACATCAGTAGCAGCAAACGCCCAACATGACCCACACAATTCCTGATTCTTGACAACACCACAAACGCTTTTGCCTTTTGGATTATTAGTAGTGCACCAATTCAACGTTGGCGAGGTGCCTGTACTAACAAGTTGTCTTCGGCTCTTTTCTCTTTTCATCACCATCATATTATTTACAACGGCATCCATCGGATGTCCCATTCCTTCCGTTCCTTCTAATAAATGTCTTGGATTGAGTCCAAGTTTCATTGTTAATTGATGTCCAAGCATATTGGCATGCATATATACATCTATTTTCTATCAATAATAACGTAATATGAATGACAGTACCTTGAATATAGTCGATATGTGCCTTTAAATTACGTTTTGCTGTGGCGAAATCGTTCGTACGATGAAAACGAAGCAATGCTTCTTGAAGAATATGTCGTTCACCCACAAGAACACCGTGTTTTCCCATCCAAAGACATCCATTTGCGTCGGTGCATTCGACTAACGTACCGAACGATGTATGCATCTTGGTAAATAAATTACATTTAGGATGATAGTGTCGTGCGACGCAAACTATTTGGTTAAAGAAATTGTTTTGTCATCATTTTTTTACATCTAACTACATTTTCTCTATTTTTCTTTTCAACTACAAAGTAAAAAATGAGTGATGTAGAGAATTAAATCTTAACATTATGAATCACAATGTTAATTCGTATTAGCAAATATGTATATATTAACCCTCCATTACAGTGTTTATTATTGACAATTGTCTACACCACTGACTGATTTTTGTTGTTGTGAATATTTAAAGTGTTTTAGAAATGGATTTAATCACGATGGGTGAAGATTGTTGATATTATGAGAAAGCATATCATCACAGTTAATATGAAAGATAACATTTAAGCTTCTTACAAGACACTTTGAATGAATGAATGATATAAATTAGAATTCTATATACAAACTAAAGAAAACTAAAATTTATTGTTGTCAAGCTCGAGGACATCTTCATGGAAAAGCGTCATGATAATATAGCTTGTTAAGAGCAAAATGAATTTAGAATTTCTATCGTGGGTAGCGTTTTGCTTGGTAAAATACTGAGTAAGAGTAGTTTTGTAAAAATTTCCAATTGTTCAATTAATTTCACATACAGACAATATCACGTAAGGATTAAATTGGATTTGACAATACTTTGAAAACAACGATACAGGTTCTGTTTGCTTATTCATAGAGCATGGTAGCAACAAAAAAGGAGTAGCTTGAAAGTATAGAGTTACTTGACATGCATATTGGCAATTCTTCGTCTGGAAATTATCGCACCAGCAATAGTAAGCACGAGTGTCAGAACAGACACAACACAAGAAATTGCAATCCATGCACCCATGGACACACCACCAAACGTTAAAGTGCCACCACCATCAACAGTAACATTTGCTGCTGGACCAGCAGAAGCTCCCAATGCTCGAATTGGAAATACATTAAGACCACAATTGATGATGCTGTCAGTCTTAATATTAATAAAGCCTGACATTCCCCACATCGAGCCGTACGAGTTTTTAAGAATCCAATAGTCACCTTCAGACCCAGTATCATACCCAACTAACAATACTGCATGGTTAAGCATATTCGAAGATGTAATTGTTGGGCAAGTGTATACACCAGAAGTATAACTTTTAAATGAACCTTCAGCAGTTAGAGCCACTGCAAGAGGTCCACTAGCCAGAGCTTTTTTCAATAGTATTGCTGGGTCTTTTGTTTCTGAACAAGACGATGCATTTAAAGCTGGTTCCCACCCAGAAATGTGAGCTGCAGTGAGACTAGCAGGACGAACAATACCACAAACATTATATTGAGAAGAACCAAGAGTACTATTTGTAGCTAATCTTCGATTACCACTTGGTCCAACGGGTGCACTCGAGTTAGTAGTTGTTGTAGCATCTTTATAAGGCCAATCAATACGCGATGCAAGGTTGCCAATTCGAAGAGCTGCATCATCCAAAGCAATATGAGTCATACCACCATTGCAGCCATCATTAACAGAATCCCATTTCATTGTAGTTTGCAACCATGACGGCACTGAGCCTGTACCAGCAAAACAATATTCATACGTACGAATTTCTTTTGACGTACTGCATGATAATAATTGCTGTGATGATAGCGATACTGGAGGATTACCAGTAGCTAAAGCCACTGCAGTTTCTATTACATCGGTAGCAGCAAATGCCCAACAAGAACCACAAGATTGTTGGCTCTTGACATCACCACAAACGCTTTTGCCTTTTGGATTATTAGTAGTGCACCAATTCAACGTTGGCGAGGTGCCTGTACTAACAAGTTGTCTTCGGCTCTTTTCTCTTTTCATCACCATCATATTATTTACAACGGCATCCATCGGATGTCCCATTCCTTCCGTTCCTTCTAATAAATGTCTTGGATTGAGTCCAAGTTTCATTGTTAATTGATGTCCAAGCATATTGGCATGCATATATACATCTATTTTCTATCAATAATAACATAATATGAATGACAGTACCTTGAATATAGTTGATATGCGACTTTAAATTTCGCTTGGCTATATCATCTTCACTTGACCGGTGAAAGAGTTGAAATGCTTCTAGAAAAATTCGTTCTTCGTCTACGAGAACACCATCTTTTCCCATCCAAAGACATTCGTTTGCATCGCAAGAAACTAAAGTCCCAAAAGTAGTGTGCATCCCAGGTATAAAAAGTATCTGATGCCATCACTGTGACAGATATGCGAAATAAACTTATAGTCTACACTAGGCCTGGGCAACGTAGGGTAAATGGTGAAAGGCAAGGTTGCGAGGTTTTACCTTACGTCTAAATTTACTTTACCCTATAAGAAATTTATTACCTTTACCCAAACTTACCTTTTACAAATGGTAACCACACCGCAGAGGACACACATCACGGAGATCTAGTAATAAATGTATTTATGCTTAGTTAGAGATGAAATAATCGTTCAGAGACTCCAGGTATCTATTCTATTATCAATTTCTGCTTTCGAAATGTCACTTTCTTTGTCAATTTATCTTTATACATCAGCATTGAAAGCATTTACACAGATAAGCGCCTGAGTCACTTAAATTGTTCATCAAACCATTGGAGATGAATATGTGATTAGGACTTGTTGTGTACAAAAGAAGGGTTAACGTGAGGTAAAGTTTACCTTTCCATAATACTGCACTACCTTAACTATTACCCTTGTTTAACTTCTCTAATTTAACCCTTTACCTTATAAAAACACTTTACCTTTACACCCTATTTTACCCCGATAATCGTTTACCAAAGGTAATTCTTACTTTGCGCTACACCCAGGTTAAATGTCCGTAAGTCTGATAGAGAATGTAAGAAATTAATTCATGAAAATTGTTGTGTGCATTACTACACTCTTATTCTGGAGGTAGAACAAAAGGTTTAAGAGAACCTCCAGGGGGCATGCCAAAAATCGTACCTTAAATAAAGTATACATATTCATTTTCAAGTGTAACCATACAAATCACAAGACTAAATCATAGGTGTTATACTTTTTTGCACAATTATACTGCAGATAAGTCAATTTAGGCGATTACATTGTTTACTTTGTGGTCATATATGGGAAAATATATTGCAAATAGTAAAAACCAAGTAAATACTATTATCTTAATTTGATTATGATCATTCATAAACCAAATCAATTGAATCCTGAACAATCAGAATGAATCGCATTTGGTACTCATTCAAACTGAAGTAGAAATTCTTTCAGTGATTGCTCATTTACTAGATATCATAAGAATTTTAGTATTGCTGTCGCTGTGCACTTAAAAATTCTTCTTTTGACGTCGAACTCTCAAAGCTTTAGAACTTTATACTCCATACTAGTACATTATGCAAATCATTCAAGATAGCTATACTCCAGTACAATTGTTGCTTGCATTAATAGTCTTTTGCACAATTCAAATGCTCTTTAGAAATTTGTAGTATATTTTAATATTTTATGTAAATTGCTGACGTGGGTGATGGATGTTCTGCGATTGCAATGTGATATAACTATTATTTCATTTTGCATATGCGTTTATAAACTTTGTGCTTTATACTTGTACACTATGCAAGTAATTCAAGGTAGATATGCAGTTTTGTTCCTTGTATTAACAGTGTTTAGTCATAATGCAGATGCTCTTGGTATATTTGATGTAAATTGCTGAACAGGAATAATTGTTGTAGAATATAATTGTTGCTTACATTAATAGTCGTAGGCCACAATTTAATGCTCTTTTGAGCTAGTGATATGTTGCAACAAAATTAAAGGGAAAGAATAAAATGATTTATTGCGATACATCTAAACTGCAGTGAACATACTTTATGTGATTACTCGTTTGCTAGGTATCATAAATATTATAGTTCCGCTGTTAGGTACATTATGCAAGTAATTATGCAAGTAATTTAAGATAGATATATATTATAAGTGTTACTCGCATTAATAGTCTTTAGCCACAACCTTATAACTCGTGGTATACTAGTATTTGATAAATATTGGGTGTGGGTGATGCATCTCCCAAAAGTCGCAAACGCATAACTCGAAAGCCTTCTCGAGTTCACATTACACAAACAAAATCTTGCTTCGACATTTATCTACCTCCCAAACGTACGCACAGGGGTGAAGGAAGTCAAGTGTAAACTTTGATGCCAATGTCAAAATTGAATCTTAAGTAATAAGTCAAAAGTGGACATGGAAAAAGACTGAAAACATGCTACACCGAGGTATAGAATAATGGATAGTAAAAAATTTAAAGTGCTTGCGGTAATACAAGCGTGTTGGACTGAAGTAGATAACTATATAAATTGAAGTATTTTGTACTAAAATGATGACAATGAAGAAGAAAAGTAAGTTGACCACTAGTAATGAAGAGTTATTTTAATGGTTTAAGTGGTGGAAGATGGTGGGGGCGTTTAGTTGGTATTCGTGAGTTGATTTTGTCAAGTGCTTGTTTGATATCATTTGGTAAACTTTGTAATAAAGGTTTTAATCCATTTAGTCGTGGTGTTGATTTTGGAAATAAATCATTGGGGTCGTCGATTTTTTGCACTTGAACGACACGTTCACGTAGTAATTCTCTTTGAGCTTTAAGAATTGGTAATGGGTTATGAACTATTAATGAATAATCGACACTTGCCCGTTGAGGTGGTCGTAATGATGGATTTCGTGCTAAATTTCTTGTTGATACTTGTATTGTACTTCTTCGCCCAACTTTACATTCTTGTAGCATAGTATCATTGGCTACAAGTTGTAATACAGAAACATTGGAAGGTTCACATCTCTTAAGAAATGACTTTGCATTGAATTCATTCACAGGACGTTGTGCTTCTCGTAATTCCATTGCACGACGATAAGCACAAAAATTAAAAGCACTTCGACCAGAAGACGAATCATCAAAATCATCCTCACTAGAGTCCCAACTATTGCGTCTTGAATCGGTGGTACTATTTAACTCATTTAAATGTTCATCACCAGAACTTGCACCAGTTGATAATAATTCATGAGCTAAATCTTCTTCTTCTTTTAAACTTTGTAAGTATGATAATTGTCTTTTCATTGAGTAAGACATTCTTTTGTTAATAGTGGCTTTCCTCAAAAATGTTCTTAAACGATATCGTCGTAGAGCTTGATAAAAAGCATCACATGCTAATACGAGTGTATCAACATGTTTTCGAAAATGAGCCCATTGTGTGTCTCGAATAACAATAAGCATGGTAGATTCCCATTGTTTTTGAAGGTGTTTTTCAGGTGGATTCAAAATAACTTTACTATGTTGGTACCCGCAGATAATTTCGTTAAAATATTGTGCTCGTTGATTGAGTTGGTAAAAGGATAGAGATTCTTGGTTGCAGCAATACCTACTTATATCAGTACGAAATAAACTTTTCATAAATACCGTGAAGCTGGCACTATATCAAATGAAGGACCACGGCCACTTAGTAATTCATCAATAATTGAATGTAAAGCTTCGTTGTGGGCAACCATTGCAAGGATTCGAGTGACCTAGTAATGGTTAGCCCTATATAGAATATCACCAAAGTACCATTTCAGTTGAATGTACAAATTCAGCACTTTCACTAATACTTTTATTGCTTACAATGGTTTTTTGAGTTCTTGGATCAAGTATCTCTGCTATACAAGGTTTCCGAAAGACTGCAATTCCCATGCGAGCTGCTTGTGATATTTCTTCAGTTCTTAATAAAAGTACTGTTGCCAATACATGGGAGTCTGATGCAAGAATATCTGTCTCGCGATTGCTATCTGTCACTACCATAAAATAATCGTACTTTTGCAATGAAATCATAGTTAAATGGCGTCGAATCGCTGGGTTTCCGAGCAAATGGACTAACGTAACATTGTGCAATAATGATGGATCCAAACCAGCTTCAAATAGCGTATCATTTCTTTCATTCACATCAAATTCATTGAATAAATGAATTTCTGATCCAAATGGACAAAGACCATCAAGTTTAATAAGCATATCGCGAATATCTCGACGCCAACCACAGATTAATATTATTTGTTTTTCAGCTTTCTTAGGGTTTGATGGTTTGCTCCACTCTTCTTGCAACAATGAGGTCTCGACGCCATCTTTTTCAATCTTGTAGCCACTTGATTTTGCAAGAAGTATTAAGCATTCACCAAGTGCAATCTAGTCACAGAAAATGAAGTTTACTCTAAATATTAAATGATTTGTACAATTCGTTCACATGGAGGGTTGAAATGGATATCACCACGAATATCACGAATTCCAATAGCCACAGCGTTAGGTAGGTGAGTTTGAAGTTTACCAAACTCAATATCTATAGCAGCTTGGGGAGCAGCATCGCAATAAAGAAATACATTATTATGACCAAACAAAGATTCATACACTACATATATAATGAACTTAGCAAGTGCATCTTAAATACCTTTGGCAACACCAGGAACACGGCCACACATGACTAATAATCGACCGATTAAATCATGCGATACTACCGAGTGAAATTTAGATCCTCCAACAAGCTTAAGTAGTGGTTCATTGTCAATATCACCTACATCAGCAATTACATGCCCTTCCCACTAGTGATACAAATTATTTGATGTGTTAAACTTGTTAGATCATACCTCGGGTATAGTCCTTAAACAAAGCATAAAACGTAGTATCATTGCATCACTTTTATCGACGTGTTCATCAGAGGCGAAAATTGTAACACTACGAGCAGCCTGAATAGCAACACGATGTAGTTGAGATGGTGCAAGAGCATTTCCAGAACGAAAAACTACTCGAGTGTGCCGTAATTCATGCGGTCTGATATGTCTTTGAAATTCATCTTCCATTGCATCTTTTTGGTTATTGATCAAAAAGACAATACAACCTCCACCACTACGTTCAAATGCCTTGCAGAGCTCTTTAATAAAAGTTATTGACCGACTACTCCAACCAAGTACCAACTAAAGTTCATGAGATACTATAATAGTCAAAAGAACTTACTGCATGGTTCACCTCGACGACTCGTGATCGCCCACTACGAAGTCTCTTTAATTTTGCTCGAATTCCACCAACAATTATTCCGATCACAACATCAAGAAATATAAAGCCCCCAAACGAGAAACAAGCAGCGATAATTCGGTGAATCTACCGTAATTGAGATAATTAACTATATGACCAACTTACCGTTGTATATGCATATTGTTGGTTTGCCCGATCACTAAAATAAAGCCATGACTGCCAAACTGCTTCATAGTACCCAATGTTAGGCTGAACTCGATGGACCAACGAAGCACAAAAGAAATTAAGAATAAACCCCAGAAAGAGTAATGATACCATTTGTCCAGTTTGAGTATATATTCCACGATCAAATTTATAAGCAAGAATCTGTTGCCAAGTCCAAGTTAGCTTTAATTCCTTTATTTGACTTCGTTTGCGCTTTCGAGAAGTCTTAATATCCTTTGGCTTGGACTGAGAGGATAACTTTGTAATAATTGTACACAAAAAGGTTTTGACGATATTGGTTTGAGGTGTGTATAGTTTTTTAGTAGCTGTTCGAGAGAAGGTTGATGCATCAAACAAGTCCACTTGAGCCATAACATTATCATCTTCATCCACATATCGTCCTTTACTTTTGGGCTGTATTTGAGGCATTTAAGCGGTTTGTGCATACAAAGTATTGTTCACCAACTCTAGAAAGGCGACACCAACCAGTTACACAATTCACCGTCCTACATCATAATCTTCTCAAAGTCATCTACTCAAAATCTAAATTACTTAAAGCACGAGATAGCTTATAATGAGGTTTGCTACTAAAAGAAATATTTCTTATGATTGCTATGAAATTTTTGTCGATAATGAGCACATTAGTCTTGGTTTAAACTAGGCAGTTGATGTGAGCGACCTGTGCACTCGGTTACCAAAAAATATTTTCAAAGATGCGTCGTATTCCTTCAACAGAAGAGTTGGTGCTTGGTTCCGCTGAAGTGGGTGAGCCAATTGGCCCTGTTGATGGTGTCGATGGAAGCAAATGGACAATATTGCGAAAACGCTGGCTCTACCATTTAGACTCATTTATTTCAAGTGAGCGTGGACAAGCCATAGTTTTAGTTGTAATGTGTCTTGTTATTGCGTTTGGCTTGGCACCAATAGTTGTCTTAGCAAGTAATTACACTTATGGCAATGCAGTATGGAAAGTATGGTTGTATATGGCTGACACTGGCACACAAAACCTTGATGTGTACTGGGTAACTAAATATTTCTATCTCTTGCTAATAGCACTTTCTAGACAGAACGCTTTGTTGCGTTATTTCTGGCAATGCTCGGGTTCATGTACTTTGCTGTAGTTGTTGGTTTTGTGGTCGATGCCATTCGTGAGAAGATGGAAGTTCTGAAAGATGGGCGATCTCAAGTTGTAGAGCTCAACCACACTGTAAGTTTAGCTCAATGAACTAATTAACCAGTTCATAGCTGATGCTTGGATGGTCTGACAAATCAATTTCATTCTTGAGTGAAGTATGCAATGCAAACGAAAGTGAAGGTGGGGGTACAATTGTTATTTTGGCTGAAGAAGATAAAGAAAAGATGGAAGGAATTCTACACGCTAGTGTACACCCAACACCCTGATATCTTTTCATCAAAAATTTGTTTAGTTGCATGACTTTCTTGGTACAAACATCATTACACGTAAAGGAAATCCATTAATTGCTCTTGATTTAAACCGCGTTGGTGCCCCATACGCACGATCCATTTGTGTAATGTCGTCAGACGCTGATGCCAATAAGTCGGACTCCAATCTATTGCGCGTAGTTTTAACATTACGAAGTTTACGTGAGGTAACTTGCTCAAAAAATGTAGTAAAGGATTTAAATGTAGCTAAGTGGACACATTGTCGTCGATGTTTGTGACGGAGATAATGAATCGCTGTTAAAAATTGTCGGTGGTGATGTGGTTGAGACTGTTGTATCCCATGACATTATGGGTGAAATGATTGTTATGTGTGGTCAATCACCTGGATTAGCTAAAGGTACATGAATTTGAACTTAAGTCAAACTAATAGCGATATAGTATTTTCTGCACTCCTTGGTTTTGGTGGTAATGAATTTTACATTGCAAAATGGCCAACCTGTACTGGTGTTGCCTTTGGTGATTTACCTGAGCGATTTCAAGATGCAATTCCAATTGGAATTCAAGATGTCAATGGAAAAGTGTGGATAAAGCCCGAGAAAAATCGAGTAATGCAAGCAGATGAAGGAATTCTTGTACTTGCTGAGGACAATGATACTTACAAAGCAGAGGACCCAGTTCAAATTGACATGGGCAAACCGGTACCGCTAGAATCTCAAAAGTCTGCAAGTCAGACTATATTAATTGCTGGTTGGCGACGTGATATTCGTAATATGCTTCGCCTAATAGACAACATATCCAAACCAGGTGATGACTGCCATATATAATTTTAATTCACAGAGTTTAGGTTCTGTAGTGGTTTTAATGAATGAAGTTTCTATTGCTAAGCGTGAAGCTACCTTTGTCGATGAAGGATTTAGTGTTTCAACTTTACTCAATATACGAGTGGAGCACAAAGTAGGAAATCCTGCAGTTCGACGTCATTTAAATTCTTTGGATTTAACAATATTTGATGCTGTCATGGTCGTAGCTGATATAGATCGTGAAATTAACATCCTTGACTCGGACTCGCATGTACTTGCAACTGTGTTAACAATACGCAGTTGTGAAGCTGAGCAAGCTGAACGTAAAGCACAGAAATGGGTGACAAAAGCTATAATGGAAGGGGTATGAAATTCAAAAATATCAAGACTTATTCACGATAGATCCATGCTAAAGTACCCCATCGACAAGTTTCGTGTATAGCTGAAATTCTTGATTCACGCACTCAAAAAACAATTGAGTGTAACCATGATGTTGGTTTAAGTAGTGATTATATCCAGTCTAACCAACTAGTACTTGCAATACTATTTTACTAGTAAACTAATCTTTTATAGATTAGTCAAATTATTGCAATGGTATCTGAAAATCGCCTTGTAAAAGGAATTTTGGATGAACTACTTGGTGCTCGTGGAGCTTCATTTGATGTAGTACCATCCAAGCGGTAATAAGATGACAACATTTATAATGCTTGATATCTTACACAATAGATACTGTCGTCGTGGTGAATGTTTAAGTTTTTTTCAAGTTGTCAAACGAGCTCAATACGTAGCGGATGAAATAGTTTGTGGGTATCAGCGTCATAGCTCAATGGATGCTGCTATTCTAAATCCTCAAAAGAAATCCCTTCCTCAAGAATGGGATGAGTTTGATTTCATTGTGCTTCGTGGAGGTGAAAAACAACACAATGTTGAGCTTGCGACAATGGTGGCTAAAGCATTCAAAATGAGTTTGAAACATCGTCACTTTCGAGAATATATGAAGCGAAAAAGCTTTAAACGTGACTTGCCTGTCATCACCGAGTCTAAAGCTACAGAACCTCCTCAAGAAATTTTTACAAGAACAAATATTGCGACGCGAATGTATGATTTATGGGCCATGACTGAAGAAATCTCAGCTCTCCTACGTGACGGTGTGCTGCCGATGGATTCGCAGGAAATTGTCAGTGAATACTAAATAACAATAAATTTATACATCTGGTACTATAGCACCAAAGCAACCCATTAACAATAAGCTGGCAAGGAGATTTACAGTAGTGTTGTCGTAGCTGTCTTCACTGTATTATAAGTCTGACAAAATGGTCTCTCCCAGATTTTTACTTTTGACATGGTAGAGCAAATCGACTTTGGTGGTATATGAGTTTACAATGTTTATGCTATAATTTTCTTATTAATAGGCTCTGTGGGCACGTTATTAATTTGTACCTCAAACCATTGGGAAAGTTGTATTTGGCAAGGTCCACAAGGCAAACTCCTCAAATCCCGTGAACTTTTAGCAGAATATAATGAAGACTTTAGCTCAACACAACGTCACATGCAAATGCTTGCAGGTTTAATTATCTTTATCAGAAAATAAGTAACAATGGTGTAGATTTTCATCAGTCAAAATCACTATCATTTCAAATTGGGATAACTAAAGGTCGATCAAATGGCGGTGAAAAAGTGTCTTACGTAATGCCTACAATGGATGATCGTTTGGAAATGTCAAGCAACAATACAAATTACCTTCCTCCATTAAATTGGTGCGATGCAACCAAAAATCCATTGAAAAAAAATATTTGTACCCCAGTCAAATCTCAAAGCAATTGTGGGAGCTGCTGGGCTTTTGCATCTGTGTCAACAATAGAAACAACAGCTCATCAACTTGTTGAAAGTATTCCTAAACTCTCCACTCAGCAATTACTTGATTGTAGCCGAGGTGAATATTCAGCTGAAATGCAGTATTGTTGGTTAACTTCAGACCATGAGAAAAAAGCTCCTTGGCTTAAACAACAATTGACTTGGCGTGCAACAAATAATGGATGTAAAGGAGGTCTTCCTTTTGCAGCTTTTGAATATGTTAAACAACATGGTCTTGTGTCAGAATTGCAGTTGCCATATAAAGTTAGTAGCCCACTGGTAAATACTTCATCGTGCTCGCTTTCAAATCCTTTAGTCTCATTATTGGATTGGCAACAAGCTATCGGACCAGACTGCAGTAGTTCATTTGATCCCAATGTATTGCTCATGCAATATTTACAGCGCCAACCATTAACTGTGTCAATTGTCTCATCTGGATTATTTAACTCTTACAAGTCGGGCATTTATATTTGTCCAAATGATGGATTGATCAGTAAAACCAAGGAAATTGATCATGCTGTTGTATTAGTTGGATATGATTATGATCCAACACTCGGTTTATATTGGATTGTTCAAAACTCGTACGGTGAAGATTGGGGTGAAGGTGGTTTTATGAGGATTTTAGCTGATTCAAATTTGAATTGTGGTTTAAATGTATTGCCAATTGCTGTCAATGTTACGACTCATTGGCAATCAGCAAATATGCAATTGCATATTGATGGTAATGGATATCCATGGACTTTTGCAGGACTTGATGCAACTGGTTGGATTATTGTTCTTGTATCTATTTGCCTCATTACTCTTGTTGCTACCTTGTATGGAATCCTGTTTACTCGGTATAGAATTGCTCAAGAACAAAAAACTAGTTATATCCTTGTACATTAAATCCTATTTAACTTTTTTCAAATTGAATCAATGAGTTAATAGCTTCATCAATTACTTCAATCATAGCAAGGAACGAAATTGAACCACAATCATACTCACAAGCGTAAATGAGTTTAGATATTCTTTCAGTAGGTAAATTATCTTTGGGAAAAAGTGATAACAAAATTAATCCAAAATTCTTAATATCATCTTGTAGTTGTTCCTTTATTGCATTTTCCAGCCATAAGCAATTAGTTAATTTTACTACATTTAAATTTCTATCAAGTTTATAAACTACATTGGTATAGTGTTTTTGCTTACCTTATTAAAATGTTATGAAGATTGAGTGCCCCATGAGCAATGGGGATAGCAAAAGAATGTAAGTATGCCATTCCTCAGCATATATCTAAAGCAATGTAAACTCGGTCTTGCACACATAAATTTTTGGTTGATGTAAATGTAAGTATAAACTTCCTTGGTTCATGTATTCCATGACAATAGAAAAACTAATAAGTATATCATGTTTACCATACTTCAATGTAAATTACCATTTCATGGGTTCTTGAATCCCAACCGATGTATGCAATTAA
Organism: Thraustotheca clavata; assembly: GCA_002081575.1. NCBI lineage: Eukaryota > Oomycota > Saprolegniomycetes > Saprolegniales > Achlyaceae > Thraustotheca > Thraustotheca clavata. The sequence goes on from JNBS01002238.1 coordinate 13,968, forward strand.
ATTTGAATGAGTATGACATTCCATCGCATCAATAATGTTTTTTGGACAATAACTTGACAACAACGCGAGTGCGATGAAAGTCTGCAAAAACCACAGAATTGATGATTGTATTATTTTCAAAAACTAGTTGATCAAGAGATACACGAGAACTTGAGAGCATGATGGAAATTGGTAAGTTATTAAGTTTAGTTCATAATACCTATCATTTGAGCAATATTTTTGATGAGTGGACTGTTGCTACTAAATCTTGGCTACTGAATTTTACTAAATATTAACACGACTGTGTCGTGCGACTAAATATGTGATAGATCCTAACAGCATTGTGATATTTCCAAGCACGATTGTGAATTAATGATGTTGATATGTGTATCAAGTTGGCTAGACTCCAACTTTATTTATTTCTAAGCTTTTAAGAGAGAGGGTATAAAATTAATAGTAAATGAGTGTTTGCTGTGGTAAAAAGGTTTGTGTATAGAATTGCATTAACCCACTAAACAAAGTATCTACATGATTGTGCATTTGGGCATGGAAGCAGCTTGTGTACGTGCTTCTTCTTGTGTTGGCATTTTCACCATTCCAGCAAGCATATCTTTGAGTTTGTTGTAACCAGTGGCGATTGCAGTAGGACATCTAGGATGGTATACGAGTGCAGTGAGTGTTTGATCAAGTTGGCCGAACGCATTCTTTAATTGTGGCGAAACCATGTATCGAATGCGTAGTAATTGCCAGTAGATCAATAGTAGCATGAAATTACGGGCAGGTGTGAAAAGCTCGAGAATCAAGCAGAGACCAATACCAACATCAAGATTAGCCACAACTTGAGGTGTACGATGGTACAAAGCAGCCCATTTTCCATGATTATTCAACGTGTGCCAAGCAGTTTGAGGGCCAACATAGTAAGGCATAATTGGGTCAAAAACTTTATCCATAATAATACTTCCCACTGGCGATCCAATTGCTAGGAAAAGCGAGCCCAGGAATGAAGCAAAATGCATTCCTTCGTTTAAAGCAATTGGAAGTAGAGCAATCGAATATGGATTCGAAAACCAAAAGAGCAAACAAAACATCAAAGCTTGTGTAGTTGGATCCGTGACAACTCTTTGAGCATACACAGCATTCATTTGAGGTTTGCCATGGTTCCATACTAAAAGTGCAGCGTAATTAATAGCTCCAAGTTTAAAGAAATTGGCAAAAGCAAATGCTGCAAGAGTCCAATTGCCCCACGAAGTCCAATAAACCACAAATAAAATCGCCATAAGCGCTCTCAAAGCAAACTGAAAAGAGCGAAACTTTGCATGTGGCGAGCCCACAGTTAATTCTTTCAAAGAAACAGCATCGGGCAATTGAGCTTTAGCATTTTTCAATCCATCTTTAAGATTTACATCATTTGGATCTTTGGTCAAACCTTGTTCATAGGCATTTTTAGCTTCTACATATTTTTTCATGTAGTACAAAGCCGTGCCTAAGCGAGAATATCCCTTAGGCCATTCAGGGCGCAATTCAATGCATTTTTTTGCATCTTTCACAGCATCGGAGCCTCGATTAAGCTTCAAATATGCCCCTGAACGATTCCTACATCAAAAAAGCTCAGATTTTCACGTCAAAAACGGCGTACGAGTAGTAAATCGCATTAGAAGGATCAAGGGCAATGGCTTGCGTGAATGCTTCGGCTGCTTTCTCGTATTCGCCGTCGCTGAAGAAACGATTGCCGCGGAGCTTAGCGTCGTCGGCCATTTTTTTCGTTTTGAACCTCTGGATGCAATTCCTTTGAAAATGCATCGAATTTTCGGGAAACTAAGATATCGAAATAAAAAGTTTTCTGAAAATTGATTTTCTTGAAATTTGTAAAAAGTTTTGTTGACTAGAAAATATATCAACTAAATCTCTACGCTGAATTATTTGATTGTTTTAGTTGAAATGTATTGATTGAGAATGTTAAACAAGTTTAGTCTTTGTTTAGAGAAAGAATTTGATTGTATGTGAATTCTATGCTGTGGCGTATAAATAACAAGTAGGATTTTACTTAACAAATTTACGTGATTGAAGAAATTTGTGTTGGATGGTATATAAATTGTTAGCTAGATGCCATATATACTAGCTCAAACTACACAAAGAGAACTTTGACATGTATTGTGAAAGAGCTATAGCTAAACACAACATTATAAAATGATTGTATAGTTTGGTTTTAAAAAAATCCAACAGCCATTGGAATACTTAAGCCAAGATGTGTCATATCAGGGGCATCTGCACACTCAATGGGACTCGAACCAGAGTCACACACATGGCCGATACAAGTCTCCCTGCTGGAACAAATGTGTAACCCGATATCAGATCATTTGCATACATCATACAGGGCATTTCCATACAAAAATTAAATAACTACTTACAGTTAATAGTATTCTTAAGATGTGATCTATCGCAATGAAGTTTAGTGCTGTAGAATTAAGTTAGAGCTGTAAAACAAAGTCTAAGATATTCTGCAATTAGAAAATATATATAAAGAGTATAAAGAAGTTAAAGCATAAAATATGAATAATTTCAGATACAAGTATTATGAATCATTGATATGAATTAGAATTTTTTATATTACGTAGTACAAATTAAAGAGATACAAGTACTATACTAAGTTGTTGAGATGTAAAGATTCTTTTCAGAGTATGTTCAATCGTATCGTTGAACATTTAGTAAAGTAAAAATTAATAAATATCCCACCTACAGTATCAAACTTATTTTAAGAATGTCGTTGATAATTGTGTTACTATTGTCTATAAGATATATGCTAAACTAAAACAAATTAAAAGATGTTGTGAGCAAAAAAATGACAATATCAATATGGAGGGGCGATAAGAACATGTTAAAATTTCGATTACGGTATACGTCGTTTAAAAGGCAAAAATTGTCATATCAACTTTTATAACCAGCCATAGTTCTATGAAGTGGACAAACTTTCGTGCACGAAAACAATATCAACCACGACGTATTCTTCCAGTGGCTTCTGGAAGAGAAAATACTCATCCATCAAGAACTGAAACATCTCAAGAGCGTACAAATTCATCATCAGTTAAAGTTGAAGAATGTGTCGAATATGCTATGAGTGATAAGGATAAAGCATCTTCAATTCATATTTGGGCTCTTGGAGTTGTTGCTGTCATGGGAGGACAACTTTATGGATGGAATGCAGCTTTTGCTTCTGGGTTTCTACCATTCGCACTATCTCAAGTTATCACTGGTTTAGCTTATATAATTTACATGTCTTCTGCTGCTGAAGTATCTGGTAAAATTGCGTTTTCTGGTGGCTCTTATGGTCTTGCTCGTATAACTCTTGGCTATTACTGTGGCTTTATGGTTGGCTTTTTAGAATTACTCGAATATGTGGCTTCAGCCTCAGTATCTGTGCGTTATGTTGGTGACTTTATCATAACCCAATTTGATTTGGATCCACTTTATCAATTTTGGATTTGGGCACTTTTTTATATTGTTTTCATTGGTATATTTCAACTACATGGTCGTATCTATTGGAATTTCATGGTATTTTTTGCTTTATCTTGTTTACTTCCAACAATACTTTACTTTTTCGCTACTGTTGGTTCAGCAAACTTATCGAAATACGCTGCAATGGATGAAAATGGAACACAATATAATGCAACAGGAGCTAAAGTGTGGGCTTCTGGTGATATTTCATCTTCTTATTTTGCTTGGTTACCTTATACAACTTGGGCTTATGCTGGTGTCGAGTCTGTAACTTTAGTCACGAGCACAACTATTAATCCAAAGCAATCTATGCCACGAGGCATGATGTTATCTACATATACTCTTTTTGCATCAAATGCGCTTTTGTTATTCCTTGTCCCATCAATTGCACCTGGAATAGCAACTTGTTTGGATGATAATTTTCCATTAAACAATGGATTTGCAAATCTTGGTATTTCTGAAGTATTAGGTCAATGGCTTATATTACCAGCTCAAATGGGAATGGCTGCAGGTTTTTTTCTTCCATATAGCTACTTAACTCAAGCATTAGCCAACTCGAACCTCTTACCATCATCTCTCGGTTTAAAAAATCAAACATCAACTTTTCGTTGTATGGTAGCGTCTTCACTCTTTGGTTATTTTCTCTGTGTGCTTGGGTACTTTAGTCCAGAATTTCAAAGTGCAATGCAAAATCTATTTATTTTAGCAGCTACATTTTGTTATGGTGCTCAACTTGTTGGATTTGTTATGCTTCGTACAACGTATCATACAGAAACTTCAGGGTATTCAAGTCCATTTGGTATAAAGGGTGCAATCTTTTCTGGTTTAATCTACTTATTAATTGCATTATCAATAGCTGGTGGTTTTCAAGGTGACAATGGAATAGCAGTCATAGCCTTACTTGGTTTTATTGTATTATTAACTTTATATTATCATTTCATATGTAAACATGGCCAATCTTTATCAAAAGATGAATACGCTACAGTCTTTCGTTTTTCAGTCATGAAATATAATTCTTTACGAAGCAATCGTAAACCACGTCCAGTCCACCGTTCGTCAATTGATCATGAAGGTATAGCATTTTTGCGTCGATTGTCAGCAAAAACTTGAAATAATTCCGAAGCTCTCAAACATCATGGACGTCGTCGTGACAGCAATCCCAACACCCAAAAACATTAGATAAATTGGTTTATAATACTAATCTCTTGGGTGTTTTAATGATCAAATAGCAAATATATTGTCTCCTAGTTTCTGAACCAAATGCTTTAATCTTGTCTCAATGTATCGCAGGTGATTGTCCATCGTAAATGGAAAGTTTTTAACAATCAAGTCTTTAACAAAAAACAAGCATTAATGTACAATCCACAACAAGATAATAATAATAAATTTGATTACATTTAGTATTGGGTATGTTATGATTAGGTTGGAACTCATCTCCAATCTGAACATAGACGTCTTTTGTGGTAGAGAAATGATTAAGAGAAATGGATGACGAAGATTGCTCAACATAATAATTCTTCTTATTGACTTCAATCCTTAAATAATACGATATTTCTACTAATTTACGATTGACACGCCAACAATCCTGTTCGAAATGCTTTTTCCACAATACGTCGTTGTCGATTTCTTAACGATTTGCGTGAATTATCCAAAATTGATTTATGTTTGACAAGCATACGCATTGTTGCTTTTCGACATTCATAAACTTTTGACATTTGCAATAGTAAAATTTCTTCTTCTTTTTTTTCATGTAATAATGATTCAACTTCTTTACTTGTTTCAAAATCATTTTTGTTTAATTCATTTTGTAATTCACCAAGTTGATCATCAATTTCATCAATACGTTCCAAACATTCATCAACATCCCGTTTACAACTTAACAATTTCCGACTTTCATCAACCATTTTACTACGACAATATGTACTTTTTTTTTGTAAAAGAGCATCGTATAAAATACTGACAGTTGCGGCTTGTTCAATTTCCATTGTACTCTTGGTGGCAAATTGCTAACTGAGCCTTTTTACATTTTACAAAGATTACTCACAACACAATAAGGGAGAGCCACTAATTGGTGCTTGTTTCGTAGTGCACCTGAGTTTCTTTCCTAATGGTTCTGCGATATGTCCATGATGATCGGATGGTGCAATGGATTGATGTTTCAACTAACGATCACTTTCTGTACACTGTAAGAGCTAGAGCTAACTTCTTTGATGATTGTGTATTTGCTCTTTCTTTAACGTCATAGTATATCTCCACATGGTTGATGTTAGATAGCACAAAGTTTATAGAGAAAACTATTTAACCTTTTCTAAAACTTGGCACACTACGAAATAGATGAAATCGAGATTGTTCCAGTATGACGTGTGAGCTTTCAATGCACCCACCATACTTAAAGACGTATCCATTGTTGATGCCTATCATAATTATTGGAAATGAATGGGATTCTTAAAGATTTTACAGGTAATGCAAAATCCAAACGTTCAAATTTAGAGTTCATACATTTCATCACTTCGATTGTCAATTCACTTGCTCCTACGTGCATTACAATTTATCTTTTTTCGTGCAATGCAATTGTACCACAATTCTTGTCAGATTGATTCGAGTCTTTGCTTAAAGATAGATTTTCCGCCCATGTTTGCAAACGCTGATTACAATCGAATTAGATACACTAACCATAGACGTGATACTCACCACATGAAAGGGTGCTTTGCCGTCCATTGCATCGATATTATACGCTGGGATTATATCGGATGATAAGTCAATTAATGGTTCCAGTCGATACGCCTACAACAATCAGTTATCATTTCTTTTCATAAACAATTACAATCGGATCCAATGGCTATTCCAACTCATGAGTTCATAATTAAGACAATTTACATCATACATGATAAACGTTGTACATATTGTCAAGATTTGGTAAAACCATTGAATGTCCATGCATATTGCCATGAAGACCCAAGAAAAATCCTGTTGGAGCACCAAATTGGATGTATCTTGCTGGTTCAAAATCAAGTTTTCTACATAATAATATTAACACAATCCTGTGCTTTACAATCAACGCACAAGGATGGATCAATGTCGTCCGATTGCATGGATAAAAGCTACGATAATCATTATCAAAAGGACACATCTTTTTCTTCTTACATCATACGAAATAACACCACCCAAACTGTGCGAAAGCACGGTAATATCGCCCTGATATGTCGGGTGTGTACGCATGTAAAGTCTAGAGCAAGCAAAGTGTGTTAAATCATTATTCAGTCCAGTATACCGATAACAGTTGTTCATAATCTTTGCAACATAGCGCAACACTTGCTTTTGTCGGACCTACAGTCGTATTAGCCGCATACCAAATGAATTCAAGTTAAATTCACCATGTAGACTGGAATATCCGACAATAGTTCATTGGAAATTTCACGGATATTGGGAATCGTATCCAATGCCATCCGATCAAATGTTTTGTGTAAATTGTCCCCCTATCAAGAAAAATTCATCAATATATCATCCTGATATCCAACTACCATTTCATCAAACACCGTCGACCAATCCACAGGAATAAACATGATCGAGTCCATATCATCTTTCGAAAAGTATTTTTCAATAAGTTCATCCGAGGACTTTTGAAGTTCTTGAGCTTGTTCAAATATCGCCCCTCTTCCATGTTTCTTTTTGTCATATCTACAATCATTATCATTCTCACTCTTAAACTTCTTGATTTGCATACGATGCACCAACTCCGTGGACTAGAAAGATCAAATGTTTGATGTTGCGATTCACTTCAAATTTTTCCCAATTGGTAAACCCATGATGAATAGATTTACACCGATGTTTGAGTCTTGGTGAACAATGTTGAAAACATCGATTCAGGATTTCATGAACTTCATCAACAGCTTTGCTACTGCTCACTTTGGTTGTTAATTTTGTCACATGATCTACAATCGGTTCACTAAATGCATGAACGTCCTATATTTTCACACTAAATATTCATCTCTCATGTATATATATTACTTCAGGAGATAATGATGACCATAAAGCTGATATTGAGTTTGCTTCAGATTCAGGAAGAGGAATTAGTCTTCCCTTTTTCGTCTCAAACAGCCAACTCCTACAGAGAAATTAGCCTTTTTATCCATCTAGCATTAGTACGCTCGAACAACAGGATACGTATCCCCAGCCCAGTAAAGTTGAGTCATGCTGCGTTTTGCTACATCAACGATATAGTACCCCTCGTTTACAATGACTGAAGTGTCATTTTCAGCTTTTTCGAGCTTGTCTAGACAGGGACCAGTTTGTAATTTCTGATACAAATACACCCACCACAGTCTTCTTTCGGGAATATAATCCAGTGGCCTTCCTTGTCAAGGTATGCCCACGGGACAGTGTCTTGGATCTCCGCCATACTTGGTCAACTACAAAATGAAGACAATGTCTCAATCTAAAGCCCACGTCTATGTGTTACAAGGGTCGTTGACGATAGTTGGCATGAATGCGAACGTTGGATTTCTTCGTGATCAAGCACATTTTAATTGAAGAAAGCGTAAACGATCTCTTTATTGAATTCTCAAAACGACGATTTCCATCATCTAGTTCGATGTCGCAGCTTGGGGCTCACCAAGAAGTTGCGTCATGATGAACAAAACAAAGTCATTGGTACTCCAGTAGCCTGTGTGAGCAGTTAATGCTGAAAGTGGTGTCAACGCTTCAATTTCCGATTCCTACAATGAGATTCGTTAGTGACTTGTTGATTGCAAGCAAGTTCATTATACTGGTAGCACAAAGTCTAGACGGTGAGCTTTTGGATTCATGCTTTCCAAAACACGTTTTTGAATTGCATCACTTTCTTGAGTCAAAGCTGCAACTTCATGGGAAGCGTTAACTAGTTATTTGTATGAGAAAATCATTAATGAATTTTCGTTGCATACGTTTGTCTTTTGGCATAAATGCTTTGAAAGTTTGCTCCATTTGCTGAGCAAGTTTTTTTTGACCAGATTCAAATGAGTCGGCAAAGTCTTGAACAACCTAAGGATCTTTATCAATTTAATTGAGCTTTTAAGTTGTACATGATGCAAACGACGCCATCCTGAAAACGTGCTGATGCGCACAGGTGGGGAAATTGTTGCTGCTTTATGAATCAAAGGCTCGAGGCGGTAAGCAACGGGGTCAGAAGGCTTATGCTATACGATGGAAGCTATAAAATGGGTTAAGGTTTGGATAGAGATACTTTTTCTACCTCCCATATATATTGGAAAAATGTAGCATTGTGGCTTTGCGGCGACATTTGTAAAATACGTAAGCCATAGGTAACTTCATCAGTAGGAAAACATTGGTAAAGAACAGCAGCAGCTACGTGATCACCAATTTTTACAAGGCATTGGGATAGTCGAACAAGAGAACTGTGATCAATTAGTTCTTCAATAGGTCCAGCTTCGGAAAAAAAGTTTGTTGCTAGCATTGTTGCAGCCAAATAATGTTTCAAGGCGGATTTAAAGTCTATAAAGATTATCAATAAGATGCTAGATTTAGTGATAGATACCTCCAACAGAAGACAATTTTTGCAAAACAATTGGATTTACATAGACATCAGCCATGGCACAATGCCATCGTGGTTCACGTGGGCATCGTAGAAGTAGTGTATTTAGAACAGTCTGATGAAGCTTTACAATATCACTTTGTGCCATCTTCATCGATTGAACAGGATCCATTGCAATTCCACTATCATTCGGTCCAAAGGCAATCATAATAGCAAGGTCTCCATAAGGCACGAGGTCATAAGAAATTCGATATTCACACTACGTAATTATCAAGTTAATTCAATTTAATTAAACGTACCAGATTCATAGCATAAGCTCGCTGAAGTAAACCAGCACAAAGAGAAATGATTGTATCAAGAGCAACAATAGGAAGTTCCACAACAGGATTTCCACTCTTGGATTCTTTCACTGCAGCCAGCACTGCTTCAAGAAGCGTTAATACCCTCTTGGTGCTAAATGTTGCAAGATTTGTAGTTGTGTACTCCATCAGAGCAGCTACTGCAATAACTATAGGTGTAGCATCTAGAACACATAATCAACGTTGGAGCCGTGGAATGATGGTACCCAAGTTTCGAAGAGCTGGCCAATTTCCTTTAATTAGAGCATTTTGAACAGCATTGTCTGATGCATTTGGTGACTTTATATGAACATAATGGAGTCGTTGTCGTTTAGTGCTACGAAGTTCTTCTTCATTTCGCACTAATGGTGGATTGATAGTATCCGCAAATTCTTTGATTGTGACAATGAAATGCTCTGAGAGGACGTTGTTTAATTCATCAAGTAGGAATTTCTTTTGCTTTTCTAAACCTTGTAGTCGATAGTATCGACATAAGGCAGTTTTGACACCACTGGGTTCGTTACACAATAAAATCTATAAACCATTTACAAAAGGTACGACATCATAGAGCATACATGTTGAATGAGCAGAAGAATATATACTTTTTGCAAACCAACTAAATCTTCATCATGGCTTGATGAGTACACAGCGATGATTTGGGCTTCAATGTAGCAGCAAAATCTAATTTTATGAGCTATGTAGATGCTTTTATGCCTTACCGAAGTGAAAGTACTTGTTTGGTTCCTTGCAATATTTTACTTCTCTCGTCATGGAGAAAAGAAAGCATAAATTTCCAGTTACGATGATTCCACCAATTCATAAACTCTTTTTCTTGAGGTGTGTCTACTCACAATGACTAAATAACATCTTACATATCTTACCTATGCCAAGGACAGCTTCACAAGCTTGGATGTACCCGAGAAGAGCTGGTTTAGGCGTCTAATTCATCATTTAATCTTAGTAATAAGTATTTATTGTACTTGGGTAGCATCTTTTGAGCGATTAAAGCATGTAATAGCTTGTGGAAAGTTCTTTTTATGAAAATGATACACTCCAATATCATAATTTGCAAGATATTGCAATGGTGCATTTGCATTCAATCTTTGTTCAATTTCTTCAATAACTTGAGCAATAGGAGGTAACATGATGCCATTAAGTTGTTCTACTTCATCAGGAGGTGGTTTTGGATTATCGCTCAATGGCAATTTACTAACCAATGTCATAGGAGATACATGCATTTTTTTCAAAGCAATGCGAACTTGCCATCGTCCACGGAGTATTGTAGCTTCATCAATTGTCATTTTCTTTGCTTCATCCAGGCGTAGCAGTTGTGGGTTTGTAGCATACTCGACAATTCCATCCAGCAATAAACTTTGCAAATTCGTGGGGACTGTGGTTTCGATCGCATCCAAGTCAAATTGGAGCTCTAACACCACGAGAGCAGCAAGGCAAAGCAGTGTTTTTTGTCTCAATGTAGATTCGTTGGAGGCCACAGGGTTTGTTGGATACGCTCCAAGGTTGGATGGATTCTTGACCTTACGCAGCAATTCTGTCAATACATCGTGGGCTGTGGGTGTGGATGTTGGGTCCTTGAGCAACTTTTGTGTATGTAGCAAGAGTTTCTTTTGGTTAAAGAGAAAGTCATACCAGTCGTGCTCAGTGTGAGCTAACTGCACATCGATGGCAGGTTGTTGGAACAAAGAGCGATACGTGCGATCTCGAGTGGGCACACCACGAGAAGGATTGTTGGGCGATGGACGAGGAGTTAGTTCTAGGCTTCCATCAAGCCCAAATACACGATCTCTCTTGTCAATTATGTCCTGAACCTCTTGCGCCGATGGCCGCGGGGTTCCAGGACACTCCATTGTAATGAGCTTTAATCGCAAATAGTGTGAAATATGTAATAAGCATGAAATCAATCGTAACTAAATAGTGTTAATTACACTACAGGGACTCAATAATGAATAATGTTATATAAAGATGGATTTAGTGTTATACAATGCAATAATATTGACGAGGGATAAATGAATAAGTCAATGAAAGGAATGGATTCATGATGTACAGGAATGGAGTGTATTTATTTGGTGGAAGAGAGCTGGTTGCGTGATTGAGCGAGTTCAGCCATATCTTGAGCAAGTTTCTTTGCGGTGTCATCGAATACATCACGAAACATGATGGAAATACGACGTGTGCGCTTGACTTCTTGGCCGTGAAAGGATTGAACTAATGGAAGAATTTCGTGTGTGTATCGATATCGAATACCGCCGCTGGAAAAGAATTAGTAAAAGATATTGGATATGTTTTACCTCATGCAGTAAAAAGATCGACGTGGTAAGAAAGCATCTAATTGAGAAGGCCCATTCTCTTCTTTAAATCGCATGACAGAAGGTGAAAGCAAACTAATACCAGCAACAATTTGACCTGAAAACTAAACAAATAATGGTGAATCTTTATGTATATAAACTTATGTGTACCTTGACAGAGTCGACATGAGGTTTAATGAAGCCTTCTGCAGCAAGATCAATGATATGAACTGTTGGAAAGTAATTTAAATGAGGAGGCATTACAGAAAGAGTTCGTAAATGGTTTAATATCTCTTTTGCCTCTAAGTTTGATGAGATGAAGCAATAGCAATTAACATACCAGGAGACCATTTGGATGTTTCCATTTCTTTAAAATTCACGATAACTTGATCCCAATGGTCTGTCTCGTAGCGTCGACGTCGTAGCATTGTTGCTGCTTCATCAGCTAAACGCTGCTCTTGTTCTTCAGTGATAACCTCTTGCATCACAAGCAAATCATTTGGTACCAAGTGCTCATCACAGCATAAAGTACGATCAACATGGTCAGAAACTGTCCAGGAATAAGGAGAACACTCAGAACTCATCCATCGAGCCTTTACATGCTTCAAATGACGATGCACATGGCGAAGCATCTTGTCCACTGCGCTACTTCCATTGAACATAGCGCATTTCTGGAGCAGAAAAATGAATATTTAAAAAAGATCATACACATACAAATTTCAAGATATTTTTATATAATGCAAGGTCTATAAACACCACATTTAATAGCTTTAAACGGACAAAGTCATGCAATAATGACATGAAAAGTCATTAAAAGGCTTATTAAAGCTATGTAAATCATCTTTAGTACCATCTATTATAACCTTTATTGCATAAACGCTACATTGAAATTATCAATATGTAGTATAATAATGGTGTTTTTAGACTACTGCAAAGTGTATGATTGCCATTCTAATTTTGACTTTTTTATCATGGTCCCTCCTGCATCATCGACGCCATTTCATCTTCCTCAAGCAGATGTGCTTCGTGTGGGCATGATTTTGCCTCTAAAGAAAGCACGTAAAGGGCGTATGCAAGAGCTCCTTATGAGCCAGGCAGATGGTGTGCATGTCGTACATGTAGACCTAGATTTGGTCGATTCTGCCGATGATATCGACGCCATGTATGGACATTTAGATGTCTTATTGCATAAACTTGCTCATGATATGGTATTTGAATCACTTGGCGAAGCAAAATCGATCAAAAACATGCGAACTATGAAGGAGTACATTGCAAAACATCCACATATTCGCATTGTCGATCCATTAGATGGAGTTCGTTTACTAACAAATCGACAAGACGTTTGTGTTATGCTTGCTGCACTTGCTAAAAGCTCAGGACTTGCTTTCTCCATTCCAAATTATGCTATCATTGATAGTATTGAAGCAAAAGAAGCTGCTATTGCTGATATCAATTCTGGTAAATTGAGATTGCCAGTCATGGCGAAATCTCTCGAAGCATGCGGTACTTGAATATATTTTTGCTATGTTTTCTTATCATATGCATTTAGGCACTGATGCATCGCATCTCATGCAAGTAATTACTCGTATTGAAGACATTCAAGCTCTTGAAATTCAACGCCCCATTATGCTCCAGGTATTTCACAAAAGAATGAGTTGAAATGATGAAAACATAATGTAGGAATACATCAACCATGATGGACGATTGTACAAGGGCTATGTGCTTGGTAAAGATGTGATTGTATCTGAACGTACATCATTGCCAAATCTACAAGAAAATGTATCAAGTCCTGTGGAATTTGACACACAAAAAGCTTTCCCTACAGCAGCATCATTCGATCTTCCAGTATCCCCCAAGCATGAAAGCAAAGGTATTACGCAAGAGATGCAAGACTCAATCCAAGCGATCGGTCGAGCAATTCAACGTGCCACCCACTTGTCTTTGTTCGGGTTTGACGTTATCATTGAGTCACGTGATCAACGTGAGCTTGTGATCGATGTCAATTACTTTCCATCATTCAAAGAGTTGGACGATTTTGACGCAAAAATGCGTGCTCACCTCAAAGTAAACGAAATGTGTTAAGAGAGTTAGTCATAACTTATTTAACTAAGTTGACCACAGTCAGCAATGACAACGACCTTTCGGGTAGCACCAGATTGCGAGCCAACACCTTCCATAGCCTTGACAATGTTCATACCCTTGGAGACCTTGCCAAACACAACGTGCTTGCCATCCAACCACGAGGTTTCAACGGTGCAGATGAAAAATTGCGAACCGTTGGTGTTTGGGCCAGCGTTAGCCATCGACAAAATACCTTCACCTTTGTGCTTGAGGATAAAGTTTTCATCGGCGAACTTTTCACCGTAGATGGATTCACCACCAGTACCGTTGCCACGGGTAAAATCACCACCTTGGCACATAAAGTTAGGGATGATGCGGTGGAACGACGAGTTCTTGAAGTGCAATGGCTTGCCCGAACGACCGACGCCCTTTTCACCAGTGCACAAAGCACGGAAGTTTTCAGCAGTAATTGGCACCTTGTCAGCGAACAATTCGAATTCAACACGGCCAGCAGGGGCACCGCCGATGGTAATATCAAAGAAGACTACTGGGTTTGGCATCTTGTGGTAAATTCCAAAATGACCAACTCATCTGTGGCTCTGATTGTTCCCTACCCCTATTTCATATTCACTGGCAAGATTCTATTTGTATTTTTATTCAATCAGTATACAAATTTCAAATGCATTCATTATATTATTATTTACCTTCACTTCTGAAATCCGCCAGTTGGGTAAAACTCTTAATATTAATATATTCTTGAAGGTAATACTCTAAAAAGTCAATGAAGATTCATGACGTGGCAATAAGAAGTTGAAAATAACACAAGAGATTATGACATTGAAAGAAGTAGATGCATGTAGTAATGTAAAAAAGTTAGAGATGAAAGAAGAAGAAAAGGAATGGAAAGGAATTGATGCAACAAAGGAAAGTGGGATGATGGGAAATATTGGGAGGTATCTACTTTCATTGATTTGATAAAGATGCCAAGAAGGTTTGAGATTGCTCTGCTCTGTGCTGTTGGAACACTCTTGTGTTATGCTGATCGTACGATCAAGATTAGAAAAGCTTTATTGATGTAAACTATAGGCACGAACATTGGTGTTGCGATTCCTGCGTTTGAAATGGATCATGCTTTACAAGGACAAGTACTTGCAGCGTTTTTCTATGGCTACATTTGCACGCAATACTTTGGTGCATGGCTAGCAAGTAAATTAGGTCCAAAGAATGTATTACTTGGTGGTGTAGCTGTATGGAGTCTTTTTGATCTTTTGACAGTGTTTTGTGTTAATTCACCAGTATTACTTTGGTGTACAAGAGCTGCAATGGGTCTTGGTGAAGGCATTTTATTTCCTTGTATGCATAATATTGCTTCAGGATGGTTTCCTGTGCATGAACGAAGTCGATTAAATTCGTTCATTTCCAGTGGTATGGACCTTGGTACAATTCTTTCCATGTTTGTAGCACCATTTTGGATGCAATATTATGGATATCAAGCTATCTTTTACTTTTTTGGATGCTTGAGTACTTTATGGCTTGTGGTATTCTTTTGGCGAGGAAGTAGTCGTCCAGAAACAGATCGATATATCAATTCCCATGAAGCTGATTATATTATTGAAACACGAAATACTGCAGCTTCAAAAGAATTTTTAACTCCTCATTCTTCACGAAGTACAACACCACCTATTTTACCATGGAAAGCATATTTCTCTTCGAAAGCACTTTGGGCTATTTATTGCAGCCATTTCACATATAATTATGGCTGGTATGTTCTTCTTGGATGGACACCACAATACCTTCGTCTTGTACTGCATTTAGAACTTGAAGCAAGTGGAGTTGCTGCTGCTGTGCCTTATATTTGTGGTTATCTTGGTATACTCTTTTGGGGCTGGTTGTCTGATTATCTTTTGGCATGCGATATACGTCTTGTAGCTGTACGAAAATTCACAAACAATGTATCTTTCTTTGGATCTGCAGTTTGTTTGTATTTACTTCGCTATGCATCAAGTACTTTTCAAGCAATTACTATGTTATGCATTACTTTATTTCTATCTCGTGCTGCAGTATCGGGATATTGGATCAATATGATTGATATTGCACCACGTCATGCAGGACATGTATAACTTTTGAATTAATATTAAACTAATATTGCTATGCTGTAGGTGATGGGAATTAGCAACACAATGGCAACATTACCAGGCATTATTGGCAATATATTAACTGGAGAAATTCTTTATCGTAGTGGTGATTGGAATTTGGTGTTTGAAATTACTTCGATCATTTTAATCTTGGGTGGTTTAGTATTTCAATTATGGGCTCAAGATCACGATGTTTTTGCAAATACTCAACAATTCAGTAATGAAGACATCCTTGATGAAAATTCACCATTGTTAAGTAAACAGTAAAAAGTGAATTCGATTTTGTTCCTAGTTTTTCAATATGAGCAATAATATGAAAGTAGATTTTATCAAATCAATCAATTAATGCTTAAAAACGCGTTTTTATTCCCCGCCACTCGTTTTGACTCATCTATTCTTACAGGTTCATTATATATATGACTATATATAAACTAAATGCACGCAAATATATATTATTAGAGAACAATTATATTTGATTTTTGTATACTTTAAAATACACCAACCAAAATCAAGCATTTAAAAGTGAGGTGGAAATCGGTTGCATTCTTCAATTTGCTTCTTCCTGCGCAACCGACTTCCGCTACTGCTTCAGGTATTAATAACATTGCATTTATGTATATGTGTACATGAACACTACGTCCATGTTACAGATTTAAAGAGATAGTATGTATATGAATTGCAACCAGCGAGGGGTGCTTCCAACATACAAGTCCATGATATCTTCATGAATATACTTGTCATGTTGGTTGCTGAGATAATACCCTTTTTACCTGATCCGGATTATACCGGCGGAGGGACTGCTGAATTTCTCATTGTATTTACCATTGTTTTTGTCTTCAGATCATGCACTCTATTCGCTCGATGCTCGCTAAACGTGGTATGTCCACTGTTGGACCACACGCTCCAAAGATTGTTCGTGCTGGAAATGGACGGGTTCCGGACGAAGCGTGGCAAAAAGCCAACAACGCTCGTCGAACACCATTTGACGGCTACTCTTTCGCGTAAGCATATCGTTTTTTCTTTTTAGGCTTGACATTGCGCGCTAGTCCTGTCAAGGAAGCAGAAGTGTCCCGTGAAATGACAACCCGTTACATGAAGGATATGTACGATTTTGCCGACTCCGATGTAATCATTGCTGGTGCTGGTTCTGCTGGTCTATGTGCTGCCTACGAGCTTTCCAAGTACCCTAATGTTCGTGTTGCTATCATTGAACAAAGCGTGGCCCCTGGTGGTGGTGCTTGGCTTGGAGGTCAACTCTTTTCGTCGATGATTGTTCGCAAACCAGCACATCATTTCTTGGATGAACTAGAAATCCCTTACGATGTTAAAGACGATCATGTTGTGATCAAGCACGCTGCATTGTTCACATCCACCGTCATGTCCAAGGTTCTTAAAGCTGACAACATTAAACTCTTCAATGCCACTGCCATTGAAGATTTGATCATCAAGAATGGACGTGTTGGTGGTGTTGTGACCAACTGGACCCTTGTCACCCTCAACCATGGCACTCAATCGTGCATGGATCCAAACGTGATGGAAGGCAAAGTTCTCATTAGTGCTTGTGGCCATGATGGTCCTATGGGAGCCTCTGGTGTCAAGCGATTGCAAAACATCGGCATGGTTTCCAACCTCCCTGGAATGGGTCCTCTCGATATGGCTGCTGCAGAAGATGCTATCGTTGCTGGTACCAAGGAAATTGTTCCTGGTATGATTGTTGCTGGTATGGAAGTCGCTGAACTCGAAGGTGCTCCTCGTATGGGCCCAACATTCGGTGGCATGATGATTTCGGGTCAAAAAGCTGCTCATTTGGCATTGGAAGCCCTCGGTATCAAGAGCCACATCAACCCAAACATGTCGTTTGCTATGGGCAACGAACGTAAAGCCGCGTAAATCATAGTAATCATGTTTTTTATGCCCGATTCATCATGTATCCATGTCTTTCTATGTCCCTTTCATCATATTGATGTATTTTTATGCCCCTTGTCACTATGTGCCACTTTAAAGTGTACCTCTCCCTCTACAAGAGTAGACAGTTGAAGTCCAACCAACAAGGTGTATCATCATCAATTATCTCTAGAGTTCCAACAAAAGCCGGCGAGGATCACTGACAGCATCGGCTACAGTCTTGAGGAACGTAACACCTTCTCGTCCATCAATCAAGCGATGATCGTACGAGAGAGAAATGAACATCATGGGGCGAGACACCACTTTGCCATCATGGTACACTGGTCGATTTTGAATCCCATGAAGGCTCATAATAGCCGATTGTGGCGAATTCAAAATGGACGTGCTGAGGAGAGAACCCTATGTAAAAGCATGAATTTAAAAGAAAAAGGTAGAGAAATGTACTTGAACAGCACCATTGGAAATGGAGAAGGTACCTCCAGCCAAATCTTCAATGGCAAGTTGTCCTTCTTCAACCTTGGCACCCAAATGAGAGAGCGAGCGTTCAATTTCAGCCATTGAAAGAGACTCGACATTACGGAGTACAGGTGTAGTGACTCTACTACAGTGTTAGATGCATAAATATTTGTGAAGAACATACCCTTTTTCTGTTGCCAAAACGACATTGATATCTGCGTAGTCATGGTAGATAATCTCTTTGGCTTCATCGTCAATCGCTAGTAAAATGAATGTGAAAAATTAGGATGCAAAGATAAGGACGTACAAGCATTGATAGCAGGAACTTTTTTTAATGCCATAGAACTTGCTTTGACAAAAGCAGAAAGAAAACCCAATTTGACTTTATGAGTCTTCTCGAATGATTCACCAAGTTCTTTTTGAAGAGCAATTAAATTACCAAGATCAACCTAATGAAAATTGATTGATGAAAAACAAAGAGAAAATTACTTCTTGGAATGTTGTCAAGACAGCAGCTGTGTTTTGTGTGTCTTTCATACGTTGATTGCTACGGACATGAAGAGGACTCATTTGCACCTAATTATGATCATGTCAAGTAATCATCTCATGATGATTTTCTTTTACACGAGTTTCTGTTCGGTTGAACTTGGTCGTGACAGGAGCTGCAGAAGTTGATGCAGGTTGCACCTTTGGTTCAGCCTTTTTAGCTTCAGGAGCTTTTACAATAGGAGCAGCAGCTTGAACAGGTTGAGCAGTAGGAGCTGCAGGTGTTTCTACAGGAGCAGCTTTGGCCACAGGTGCTACATTAAAAATATTAAAAAAATCTTCGCGAATTCCTTACCTGGTGCATCCTTATCCAAAGTAAACAATGGTGAACCAACATTTACAACATCATCAATCTTAGCCAAGATGCTTGTAATCAATCCAGCTTGTGGTGCATTCACATCCACACTAACCTACATCCATTCTTTCAATCATCATATTCTCACTTGTACAAGTACAAGCAAAGTTTCCAAAACAATCACAGATTCATCTGCATGTACATAATCACCAACATCTACAAACGATATCAATCAACTTCATCCAATGCATCATATACATACTCTTCATGCTCACCACTGTGCCTTCCGAAATGGAGTCCCCCATCGATGGTACATTCACAATCACATCAGAAAACATACGTACAGCCCCACGAGGCTTAACCATCGATCGAGTTAACAACGATCGACCCACTCGAAGCATCAGATTCCTTTGCATTCTTCCGCGCAACTCCAACAATCGTCCACCTCCCATCATCAATTCATCCCATTCATCCTCCGGATACCACACATCATCATCCGGTTAACACACATCCTCCTCCATAGTTTATACACCCTCCGGATAAATGTTTTATCCGGACATGTATCTAGTTATCCAGATTTTAATGTATCTTAACCGGATGTGTCAATAAACTCCGGATAGTTTTCAAACTATCCGGAGAGAGTATAATTTTTGTATCAGGTACAGGTTAAACGGGTGTTTAACGTGGTTGTAAAAAAATGGAGCAGATGGTTGATGAATATACCATTTATACTGTGTAGAAATTAAGTAGATGATGTATGGAGTGTGAGGACGAGAGAGAAGAGATGAAGAAGATATATTATGATAAGGAATGACGACAGAAGAGACGAGTAGCTGGAAGGTACGTTCTGAAGTTCAATCTTTCGATGGGTTGAAATGTTGGTTTCATAGACACTTCGTGGTGTGGGCAACAAAAGCAAGCCATCGTCGTCACCCACACGCTTCGTGCCTTGTCCCACGTAAAGAAAAGGCACACAGTACTCGTTGTTTCTCCCACTTGTCCACGTGCCATTTGGAAGAAAGATGTTAGACGACGATTTTAAGACCGCCGCGTCGAGTGTGAATGATTTACGAACAAATTTTGCTCGTTTAGAACAGCGATGGAAAACAATGAGACAGCAACAGACACAACGTCGAGGATCTATTGTAGATGATGATCATGATCATCCTCTTTCGTCCTCTCCTACATTGATACCAGAAACATCAAAATCAACCATGGATGATCATTTGGATTCACCAACACGTCAAGCAGCGCCGACTACACCACTCCATACTGCGATTGCACGTGATGTTACGAGTATACCGCAGGTATTCTCTCCATCTTCGTATGCTACCCCTGAAAAACGTGCGAAATACACAAACGATGATGATACTTCGCCTGAACGATGTGTATCGCTAATTCCTTCACCTTTGCTTATTTCTCGACAGCCTCGTATGTCTCCTGTTGAGCCTCCATCTACTACACGCCGCATTGCCGCGCTCACGCAAGAAAATGTCTCTCGATTGCCGCGTGCGCGTGTCCCGACGGCTATGGATCGTGATGCAGGAAGTTCGGTGTCTAGTTCTCATTCCCAGACATCACGAATTTCCAAGTACTCTGTTAAGACGGATGGAGCTGTATTTGATCGATTGTATCAACCAAATCATCTCCAGGACCGTGACCTTCGCATGAATTTACATCAACAGCGACAACGATCAAAGAATTGTCCATTTAAACCACGTACGAACGTCAAGAATTCGCAACCTTATTATCCTTCATCAAGTCGTGAATCTGTTGGAAGTAATGGATCGGCTGCGAGTGCACAGACAGACATTACCCAAGGACTGTCTGCAACAAGTCGACTTTATGATCCTGATTACATTCGTAAACGACATGCAAAACTTGAAAAACTAAAGCTTGAACGTGAACTTCGCCATTGTACATTTGTGCCACGAACAAATCGACTTACCAACGAAAGAATGCTTAAATCCCCTGGTTCAAGCGCACCCAATTCGCCACGTAAAGCATCCTCATCTTCACGAACAATCAAGTAGATGACACATATTTCATATTGTTAGGCTAGATGTTATATTATTAATTTGAATCATTGCTTCTTGTATCTTGCTCTGGTGGTGGAAAACTTAAAATGACTTTGGTACCATTTAATGTATCACGTAAGAGAAGATTAGCTGCACGAAAGACGTCCAATTTGCCTCCTTTGACATGAAATCCACGTTGAGCAGCATAAGATTCCGATAGTGTGTAGGGAGACCACTCTAGTTGGACATATCAGCTTAAATGAACAAGATAGGAGTGGCACCATCATCTTCGTCAATCTTCTTTAGTTTGTAGATCTCATGTAAGCTTGGAACACAATTTTCAGCAATAAAGCGAATAGCACTGTAAGGTTCACGTGTCTGAGCAATAGGATAGCTACCAAAAAGTATCTACAAGCAACTTAAATAAAGAATGAAAGAAGCATCAACCTGTAGAGCTGTTGGAACATTAAATCGAGGAAAGACAACACCAGGGCAATCGCAAAAACATGCTTTCTCGATCATTTCTTGCTGGAAATGCTCAGGATGATCGTAATAATGGGTTTGGAAATGCTTGGTGTGACCTGGTGTAGCAGACACCGAGACAAGTTTCTTGAGAAAGATGCTATTAAGAAAAGAACTCTTGCCAACATTAGGTTCACCAACCTACAGCTTCATGAGAAAGAGAATAAATGAAAAACTTGATGTACCAGGCCAATTGTTAATGTGCCTTCATTGAGTTCTTCACTGCGTGCTTTCATAAAGTTGGTTTGACTACTACTGGCACCAATAACTTGGAGAAGCTCAGGGTTACATTCAAGAGCTCGTTCACGACTGTAAGGAATAACAGGAACATCATAACGAGCTTGAAGATATTCAATCCATGCATGGACTCGATCAATAGGAATGAAATCCACTTTTGTCAATACAATTAAAACACGTTTGCTGGGATGATGTTGATGAATAGTTTCAATCAAACGATGACTTAAATGGAGTAAAGGACAACGAGAGTCAGCAAAGTGTAAGATAACATTGGATTTTTCAATCACACGCCATAATTGACGCCACACTTGTAAATTGCGTTCATAAAAATTGATCAGAATATTGTCCTGAGCTTTAACAGTGCATTGTTCTTGTAGCATTTGTAGCCATGTTGTAAATGATGTTTCTTCAAGCTTTTCTAATTCTTCTGGTGTCATTTCTTTCGTCCATTCTGGCCGTAATGGAATCGGTGGTTGATTTTGACCATCTGAAAGGCCATATTTGTAGATTTCTTGCGAATTTGCACGATCAGATGCAAGCACAAGTGCTCGTGTAGCATCTCTCTTGCGTTCGTCAATGATCCATTGCGGTTCCTTGGCAAAGATCGTGCGCAAGTCGCCAGAGAACCCAGCATCCTCGACACCCTCCTTATCTGGAGTAATTTTCTCTTCCTTGGGTCCTTGACGATGTTTCTCTCGCTTTGCTTGAAGCTACACAGCATCAACATCCTTCTCTAGCTATCATATCTACCTGCAATTTCTTTTGTTTCCCGCTAAATGGCTTGGATCGTGTCATCTTTCTCTTGTATCACCGTTGAACACAAATACCAGCCGTTCCTCTTCCACAGGCACGTGCGAGGACCCTTGCCCGCCAAAGTATCCATCATCTTGCATCACCCAAGCTCACATCTTCCATCATCCATCACCATCCATCTAAGCTAACATGTATACATTCTTTCATATAATTCATTTTCTCCATTTTGTCTCGTACCCCGACCCTGGTTTTACTCAGAATGAGATACTTTAAATAAATTTCCCTTCAAAAGAGATACTTTTGATACAAATGTATTTTAAAGCATCAACTAATCCGCATCCATTAAAAATTCATTTTATCCAATCATGAAAGAATAATTTTTAAACCAATCAAATACTATTTGAAGAAGAGGAAACCAATCAGAACCAAGTACGAGTTTTAGCCAATCAAGTGGATTGGAATGGGCGGCCCTGAAGACAACGTACCGATCGCTGGCCATGGCCGCGTGACGGGAATCATTTATCCTCCTCCAGATATTCGTGCTGTGGTAGATAAAACAGCTCAGTTTGTAGCAAAGAATGGCCGTGCATTTGAGCGAAAGATTGCTGGCGAAGTGATTTCGGCCAAGTTTTCTTTCTTGAAAGACTCGGATCCATATCATGCTTATTATGAACATAAAGTTGATGAGTTTGAAAAGGGATTAAATGAACCAGAAAAACCTGCTGAACCTGAAAAACCAAAGGAAGAACCAGCTCCTGTGCCTGAAAATGTACAAGTTGAAGCTGTTGTTGAAAAAAAAGCTATTGAAGCTGCTGTTGGTAAAAGTTTTCGTAATTTGTCGGAATCTGACAAGAAAAAGCCTCCTCCAGAAGAACAATTTAAGCAAAAACACCCTACGTTGACAGCACAAGATCAAGAAATCATGTATTTGACTGCTCAATACACTGCAGTGGGTGGCAAAGCATTTCTTTCGGGGCTAGCAACTCGTGAACAGCGAAATCCTCAATTTGACTTTATTAATCCTGTTCATCCATTGTTTGCTTATTTTACTTTTCTTGTTGAAAGCTATGCAAAGATCTTGACGGCAAAAGCTCAATATGGCAAGAAATCCAATCCTCTTATTGAACGTTTAGAAGATGGATTTGAACGTATGCGAGTCCTTGATCGATGTGTGCATAAACTTGAATATATGCGTCTCGAAGCTGAAGCAAAACAAAAAGAAGAAGCTGAAAATGATGCTGAACGACTTGCTTATATGCAAATTGACTGGCATGATTTTGTTGTTGTGGAAACCATTACGTTTGATGACAGTGATTTGGCTACTGATATTGCTCCTTATTACATCGAAGAAGAACAACCTGCAGCTCCTGCAGCTCCAGCACCTGTAGAGCCTGATGATATGGATATGGACATGGATATGGATGAAGAAACCCCATCAGAAATTAAGGTTATTCCATGATTATCACATTGGTATCATAATTTCTTTTGTGTAGGTGGTTGAAAATTATGTTCCTAAAGTATCTTCTGGTCCCTCAGTCTCGGTGCCAATGCTCAGTGTTGATGGACAAGCTATTTCAACTGCTAATGCAAATGAACACATGCGAATATTGCTTATGGATCCAAAATATCGTGAAGAAACTCAACGTCATTTGAATAAACAAAAGATCACTCCATTTGCACCAGGAGCAGACATTGCAGACAACTTTAAAAGGTTTGCTGCTAAACGCACAGATATTTTTTCATCGTCTGCTGAAGAAGAAGCCAAGTTAGCTGCTGCTACATATCAACCACCACGTCAAGAAAACAACACCGATGCTGTACATTAATGCTTTAAATATTGTCAACTAAAAACTTTGTAGGCTGAAGAAAGCAGTGGGACTTATTTACCTGTTCAAACCCACTCCCAAGCACCGATTGCTTATCACATGCCACCAGCTCGTGTTGCAGCAGGAATTCCTCCACCACCAACAACTCTTCCACCACCACCTCCACGTGGTGTACCTCCTCCACCACCGATGGGAATGATTCCACCACCTCCACCACCACATTTAATGCCTCCTATGATGATTCCACCACCTCCACCGATGGAAGAACCAGCAGCAAAGCGTCAACGTGTTGATGGGGTCATTTTAGTACCTGAAAATGAATTTGCCAAAGCTTACCCGGTAGAAAACTCTTGGTTTGTTTGATATCTTATCATTATTAGGGTAAAATTCGTCTATTTGTACAAGTTCCCATGGATCCAGCAAATGCAAATGGATGGAATTTATCTGGACAAGTGCTTACAGTAGAAGTTGACATTTTGCAAAGTGTTCGTGATTTAAAACAATTAATCTTTGTAAGAATTGCATTGTCATGGATAAAGATTGACTTGATATGTAGGAACAAACTAAAATGCCAATTGCCAAGCAACAAGTGAAAGCTCCTATTGTTGGATTTCTCAAGGACTCTCTCAGCTTTGCTCATTACAATTTGTACTCGGATCTTTTCCTTGAATTAAGTGCTCGGCAACGTGGAGGACGTCGTTGAACGTATAATATACCATTCACTATTCAAAGTTGCTTTAGGTATTTTCTAGTCGTCGTTGTTGATATTTTTGATAGCTTTAATGGCTTTGGCAAGCTCTCGAATGAGTTTAGCAATGGCTGCAGCTTCTTTTGGTTTACTTGTTGCTTCAAGTTGACCCAATGCAGTATCCATTTTCTATTGCAATTGAAAATGATTGAAAACATTTAAGTCTACCTCATAAAGCACATCAATGGCTGAACGATTCATTGCATCAAGATCAAATCCACTCACTAGAGCACGTTGTTCTAATGCAAACTTTAGGAAACCCAATGCAATGGTACGTACTTGGTGAAGATGGACGAGGAAATTCTGGGCTCGTTGGTTTTACAACTTTAGGAAGAATTTCAGCAGCTTCTTTAACAGCCATTTCTTCTTCAGTTAGAACGTATTGCTCACAATTGACACAATACATCTACTTGGCATTAGACATCGCATTAAATGGGATCAAGATGAACTTGTCCGTCCCGATTTCGCATAAGAGGCATTAAACAGTCTTCAACAGGGCAATGTACTCCAAGCAACGTCCATCCCTGTAGTAGATTGTCTTCTATTCATGTTGGAGCTCTCTACCTGAAGCATTTTCTCGCCCATTTTTGAACTTGCTGCATCTCGACGCTTTTTCTTTGCAAGATATTCGGCTTCTTGCTCATCATTTGAAGATCGAGGAGTAGGGCCATCATGAATAGCTTCTTTTGCAACAGGAGTCGACTCTTGAGCTACAGGAGGAGCAGCTAATTCAGTGCTAAACCAGCGTTCACACTTGACGCAAAACACTTTGCCAATTTCCTTCTTTGTACTCATCAAAGGCGTATTGCAATCGAGTACAGGACATGTCTCTGCAAGAAGAGCCCATCCTTGCATCATCTTCTCCGACATACGCGTGCTTACAGCGTCAGAATCATCCTAATTCATTGATCGATAAGCATGTCCATCGCGATTTGCCGCCGCTACCATTGCTGCCAATCACAAAAATTGTATATTAGGCAAAAGTCCATTTAGCTAACATTACAAACTACAATTATAACTGTTTCGTTTTTAACTTGGATGAGCCAAGCTTGGTAAGATGAAGCACAAGCTTTGCCATTTGCATCGCTACAAAGCAAACAATAACAAGGAAGACAGAATTGACCCAAAAACGAGCTAATTGCTCGCCTTGAAGACGTTTGCTTTGACCAAGCCATGCCATTGCAATTGCTGGATTCATTTCAGGCAAAAGAATCAACCATACAAAGCTAAACACATGCAATACAGCACGAATTAGCCGATGGTCAAGAGCGTAGAAGAATGCAGTAACAATGGCTGTTTGCTTGAGACGAGATTCAATTGTCTATGAAAGAGTTAGTTTTCACATCATCCAAGAGAAAATACATCTTCCATTTCAAAGAATAGCTTTTCACAAAACAATTGCATCTGATCTTGATCTTTTCTTGGTGCATTTTCAATTGTTTCATACAATTGCTTGGTAATGTATGATGCTCCAGCATACATACCAAAGTAAACGGTAGCTGAAGCTAAGAAACTAGCTCTTCCTTGCAGAATACGAAGGCATGTCGTTGGCATACACACAGAAGTAGAAGTATATTTTTCCAGCAAGTACGCAAATGCAATCATGACTGGAACAAACGCAGCACTAAGCAATTTGCCTTGTGGAAATGGGAAAAAACACACGGCAATTGTTGCTGAAAGACCAAATGCTGCACCAAGGCTGAAACGTAGTGTTGGCTGCACAAATACACGCTTCGTCAAGCTACGAACAGTAAACATTCCCTTGATCACAATCGAAATATGAAAATGGCAAAATGGAATCTCGAAACAATAAGATCTTATTTCGGCAAACCTTTTATAATACATATATTTCATCTATCATCTTTAAGAGAATTATACTTTAAAAATAATGAAAAGTGCTATATCATTTTAAAGAAGAATTCCATTAAGATATATGATCAATGATCATATCTAATGAACTAGTGTATTATCTACGCATTAATCCATTCTACATGAAAGAGAAGAGTGTACTAAGATCCGCGTGAGCTTTGCGCATAACAATGATCTTTTGAACAGACGCGTCTTTTCGTATAGACTGAAACGAAGATCGATCTTTCATACTGGAAATTTGGCTCCAATGCAAATTACTCGTGCTGTGATTGTATGTGTCTTGAGTTCGTTCTTAAATGAAGCTTTAGCTCAAACTTCAGTGTCGTCTGCTTATGTGGATCAAGTATTAAATGCTCGTGGTCAAGGAGCTTTGAATTATGTTGGACAAACTATCGATGTCGACTCTGTATTGAGCACCCATGCCGAGTGTTCCAAGTGTTCTAGTGCAACTCCATGTGGACATAAGAGTGTGTTGGGCGTTGGTTCATGTACTGCTACTGCTTCTCGTCAAGTAATTGGTGGAACGGCTCAATATTGTGCTGGTTCTGATGTGTGTTGTGGTGGAGCTTGCCGTAATAGCCATATCCCAATTCAAAAGTGTTCGTATTTGTCCACGAATGTCAAGACTGAGCTGGATGCATTCAAGTATTCGAGTGCTTTGGATTCTTTAGCTTACATTACGTCTCTTGGAGCAGCTACAGCTTCATCTAGTTTCTCGGATTTGACAAATAGCATTTTTAACGATGCAATTATGGCACCACGTTGCACAACAAATTGCAATGGGTGGAATTCTCAAGGTAGTGTTCAACCAGTGGCATGTGCATCCTCATGTGGATGTACTGCTCAGGTACATCCTTCTATTCAAATATCATCAATTAATTCGATATGTAGTCATTGACAACCTTTCAATCGGGTAGTACATTTGTCTGTGAGCTCAAGCCGACATCAAGCGACTCGGATAGTTTCTTTTCTACGGGTGATTCTTCGTTAACTGCGAGTTCTTCCTTTGGCAGCAGCAAAGGCAAAGCAGTCTGTCCAAGTGGTTACATTTGCAATAGTCCATCGACTTGCATCACGTATGATGCCTATGTTGCTCTTGGTGGCACTGGTACCTCGAGTACGACCGCGAAAACCTCAGACAGTGGGCTTTCAACATCAGCTAAGGTTGGAGTTGGTGTTGGAGTATCTGTAGCTGTATTGGCAACGGGTGCAGCCGCCGCATTCTTCTTACGTCGCAAGAAACTTCATCAAGAAGATGCTTCAGGCTACCGTGCCATGCATGAAAATGGGGCGTAAATATCTTTGTCGGTTTCACTTTTACTTAGTTAGTTTACTAACTGTTGTTGACTAACTAAACAGTTAGTCAACAAATGTATCTTTTTAACTTCTTTTTCAACTTGCTAATTTTTTTCTGTATTGTGATTGGACATTTTCACATACTGAAACCACTTACATCATGCGCGGAGGAGCGAAAGAAGTACATGAAGAAACTCGTGAAGAAGACCGAGAAACAATTAATGAAGATGAAGAAGATGCTCTCGTAGTCACAATGACCAATTCCTCGCTTCAGGACTTTGCAGATGACGAATATACGACGCCTACGGATCCCTGTCGATGTTTTTGTAAGTCATTTCCCCCTGTTACATTCACGTAAGAATGCTGCTTTAGGCTGGTGTAATTACAGAAAGATTGGGTTTGATTGTATCTACAATAGAAATGGCATTAGTACGTGAATAGGCAGAGCTATGTTGTACGAGAGGAAGGACCTATTATTCTTGTCGGACCACATTGGATTGGAGTGCTTGTGACACTGGCATTGATCGTTGTATCGACGATATTATTCATTGATCAACAGTGCATTTGTATAAGGAAGCTAATTCTTTAACAATTTTGTAGATGTTCGCAGTTAAATGGGTGGTATACGTTGGCATCGTTAGCGTGTGCATCGATTACAATCTATTTTCTTTTTCAAACAACTTGTACAGATCCAGGCATTGTACCGCGAGGAACCATACAAACAGATCCAGCTATCATTGCTCATTGCAGCTATTGCGGTGCTAATTTACATTGTACAACAAGTTATTGATTATTGTATAGATATATGTGATGTTCACCAGCAACGTGGCACAGAACATTGTGATGATTGTGGAGTTTGCATTGAAAATTATGGTATGAAAAAGAAATAATGATTGATGTCATTATTCCTGATAGATCATCATTGTCCATGGATGGGTAAATGCATTGGAAAGAAAAACATGAAATGGTTTCAGCTATTCAACATGGCGTGGGTTCTTTATCTCGTATTTGTGATTGCTATTACGATGCAAAATGCGTAATAACTTCGTATTAGCATACATTATACGAAGTTATTCGAGGGATCAAGATGAACTTGTCCGTCCC
>JNBS01002239.1:0-12776 GCA_002081575.1 Thraustotheca clavata
GTAAACTTCCACCCTAAATTACATTATCAATACAACATCATTAATTATATATGTACCTGAGCATAAAGTTCTCCATTATCAATTAGATATGATCGAGCCAAGATGGAAAGTTGAGCTGCAATTGCATCAATACTAACGATAAGAAAGAAAACACCACATGAAACAAGACTTAATGCTGCTGGCCATGATGGTGAAAAAAAACCTAAAAATGTAGATACGCCTCCAGTTAATGTGCTAATCCCAATAATGGTACGTCGATATAAGACTCCATCAGGCTACATTTTTGTAAATACATTAAGAATACTATACTTATCTTACCGATTTTAAGACCAAGAGAGCATTAATCGCTATACCATAATAGACGCCTCCTGCTGCTAATGAAGCAATTCCAGCAAGTAAAACAAGTCTTCCACGAAAGTATCGATCTGCTAATGCTTGGCCACACCATTTTGTATTATCTAAAGTGAATATTTAGATGATTATAGCTATCAAACTATACCAGAAGTTTGTTCAGGATATAATGCTGCTGTTAATATTCGTGTACTGTGATGACTTAGCCAAAAGAACTCCCATAAACCCACAAGCATGATAGAACAAGCAAAGAACGGTGTTGATCGATACCAAATATATGTTTGTGTTCCAGTGAAAACAAGGAAAAACACAAGTACAAATGTCAACTGGTACAAACAAGCATGGAGCTTTGGAGATGTCTCTAATAATCTTTTCAATAGATCGGATGGACGTCGTTGTGGGCGTGGCAATGTACGTACTGTAGGTGTTGATGGAGCACTAACGTAGTGGACCTTTCCATGCTCTTCATCGTCCATGGCTTGTAATAGATTTCTGGAAAGTTAACAACCCCCTATTTATCGTTATCAACATTGATTCATTCGATTATTCTTAAATGATGTGTTAGTTAGTACCATAGATGAAAAGCAATTAAGTATTGATATACAATAGAAATGGACTTTAATCATACCTACGAATGTAGTAATTACATTGGAAAAAGTCACAACAATATATCAAACAACATCATGTCAGACAGTCCAAATTAAAGAATCATGTTCAAATATATTTTAATGCAATTGTGAATCTACTAGGAATACCAAGTAGCGTATTTGATTTAGATGAGCTTTTACCTAAGCTCGATGAAGTTAACCTAGATTGATAAATAATGATGTAATGAGGAGTTAGATAAATGATCATTGATAACTAGATGTGTTAGCACTCAAAATTTCTCGTTAAATGTAAGCTCTAGTTGTATTTTAGTTGTAGGAAGGTTAAATTGTGTATTGAATGATGTTTTTATACAGATTGCTATTGACATGCAGTTAATACATTGTGTTGAAAGTTTAAGACTAATATATAGTCACATCTCAATTGGGGTGTTGGCGCTACAGTTGTGCCCTTGAATGTTAGGCTCACTGGAAATCGTCGTATAAGTGCTATATTCTTCAGGGATTCATACGTGTTCCATCAACTACCCAAACATGTCGACTGAACGGATTAATGGCATTATCAAGAATCTGAATTGTGAATTGGGTGAAAGTCGAAGCTGCTTTGTTCTCTACTGAACGCGATAACATACACCCTGGATTTGAAATTTGCCACGTTAGAAGAATGGGAGCAATATGTGAAATCGGGGGATCAAGCACTGGTGTCGAGGGCGATAGTATTTGAAAATGGAAGCACGTAATGATCGATTTATTTCCACTCGTTCAAATGTTGATTGAAGAAAAACAGTAATGCTGTATTTGATGTTTGATATTTGATCAAGATAACCCTTTAATACACAAAAATGAAAGTAATAAGCACATATATACAATCAATGAACTTCTTTTCTATGTAAACCATCATTTAGTACTAATTTAAAACTATTCTTCATGTACCTCAGGGTAGAGTTCTCTTTGAGCAATTAGGTATGAGTTGAGCTGCTGTCTAATGATAACAAAGTAGGCACAGCACAAACCCTGAATTATTGTTATCAATATGTTCACACGATGTGTTTTTCTTGAGGTGGGGTGCCATAGATGAGAATGAGTGAGACCTAATAGCTGTATCAGTAATGAAATGCATTAGAAATGTACTTGAATAATGCCTACGATTGTGGTAATCACATTAGGAAAAATCACTACAATATCAGACAACATGATGCCATAAATTGTCCAAATTGCCCCTGCCACAACGTTCATAATCTAGAAGACATTAAGAGATGCGAGGTATGAATAGACTACATACCGACATACCTACAGGAAGTGGAGAAGCATCATTACGTCGAATAATATCAGGCATTTTTGTCAATGGAGAAACACCCGTCAATACCATCACAACATTGCCTACATCATTCATTTCAATACTATTCAATGCATTTATAAATCTACCAGGAACTCCAATGAGTGTTTTTGCTTCTGCTGTGCTTTTAACAATAGCACCATGTAGTAAAACAAGATACAAACATGCTCCACATAGAAAATATCGATGTGCAAGCATCTAAACAATAGTAGGACAAACAACGATCATTGATAAGTACCTTGTACTTGGTATACGTGTAATACACTCCAACATAATAACTTCCAAGTGCCGATCCGATCGTCATGGTTGTTGCAAGCAAAGGATTCGATGTCACGTACGCATAGAGCAAGAACGTGATGCATTGCATGAGGTAGAAGAAGAATGGAGCAAACGGATACTGTAATGTGCTCTTGGCAATGCGAATACGTCGTACGTCTGGATATGGAGCGATAGCAAAGAGAAAGCTTGTAAGCACTGCTAGATAAGGCACAAGCACACGTCCAAAGCTCATGCAGAGAGCACTCCAATCTCCAGTTTCCTCGAGCATTTTCGCCGTCATGGCCAGTTGTACAAAGTAGAAAGTGGTCAGATCCAAAACGATCGATCATCCATCGATGGGTCACCGAGAGAAAGAGTTTTCTGCATTAGACCTTGTACGAATGGCTATGATCAATGGAGTATTGTTTAATGAATCGTAGAAGCCTGGAGAAGTGCAAGTGGAAGTATTTGTCGCTGGAGATGGCGTTCATTATCCTCGCAAAGGGCAAACTGTCATGGTCCATTACACTGCATATGTAAGAACGAAGAATAAATCGATGGCTAGAAGCTAATGGAGAATGTAGCTGCAAGATGGAAAGAAATTTGATTCTTCACGCGATCGGGATAAACCATTCAAGTTCAAATTAGGAGCGGAACAAGTGATTCCAGGGCTGGATGAAGGCATTGAACGAGTAAGAAGACTATGAAAAGATTGAATTATCAATGAGATAGTTGTGTATGAGTGAACGAGCAAAGATTTATATTCCTGCAGATAAAGCGTATGGGAAACGTGGCTTTCCAGGACTATATCCTTTTTCATTTGAGTTACTTCTTATGATTGAATGCTTGTTTATTCCTTGACTAAAATGTGTGTACAGTACCACCAAATACGAATCTTGTCTTTGATATTGAACTCATTTCATTCAAGTAAATTGTTATCTTTTCTACCTTCAGTCTTAATTGTTGTCAAGTTTAAGAATTTTTTTATGTTTTCGATAATGTCGTAGTCTTTTTGCATGTTCTTCTCTTTCTTTCATCTTTGCTTGAATTGCAGAGACACTACGTGCATGTACTAAAGATGCTTTTTCCAATGCATCACTTTCTATTTCATTTTCTTTCATCATTTGTTCATATTGCTCCATTGAGATCTCAATTCATCTTAATTTTCATTTAATATTCCTTCTTCATACCTGTAATGGCTTGGTAATTTCATCCTGCACTACTTTTCGGACCCATTTCGACGTATCCTTGGCTTCTGTCGCATTCAGCAACAAATCACGGTCTAATAGCTGCTTGGATTGCTTTAATGCCCCTTGAATTTGGCTGTCGTTGCATACTTTTCGCCATTGCAAGTGCGCGAGCCGCTCCTCGAGGTTCATGGAAAATTCTATTTAAAAAATTCAAATTTTTGGCGCCAGTTTGGAATTTGCTATGGGGGGCACAAGCGATCCTTTGGGGGCGGCATTCGACGCGGCGCGAACGAGGGACAGCGGATTTCAGATGACTAAAGACGAGGAGAACAGCTTTGTGAAGGCAATGAAGGACCCTGAGTTTCGTGCGTTGCTCAACGAGTACATGCTCGAAATCTCGGACCCACAGAACCGCGCCGAGCAGGAAATGTATTTGCGGCAGCTGGAGAGAGAAAATCAGGTGCCTTCAGATAAGCAGCTTGTGTTGCCGACGGCGGGCTTTGTGCTCAAAGTTAAACACAAGGGAAAGAAGATGTTTGTGAATGTGTGCACATCGGATGAGATTCAACCACCGTCGAGCACTAGAGTTGAGCAATGTGCTCGTGCTAATGCAGGAACGTCGTGGAATTTACCATATTGTGTTGGACCACATCGAATGGAACAGGATAAAGGTTGATATTGGAGAAAGATTGTGAATTGATGGAAGTGTAGGAGGACTTGCAGTCATGACGTTTGATGTTTGTTATCATCCACAAACGTTGACACAAGCAAAACAAAGTGCTGCGTTTTTGAAAATGCTTGTGAATACTACACTTGATGGTGTCGACTTGGCGTTGAGTAAAATTGAACCGAATGAAGCTAAAGTTAGTAGAGGTAAGAATTTGAAGTTGATATTTGGCTTAGTGTGTGGTTAGAGTATCATATTTTAAAAGGGATTGCTTACAAGTCTGGAGATCCCATAACAATGGTTATAACAACGTCAAAGCTGAATGAAAGGTAAAAATGAATTGAGTGTCTTTAAGTTATGCATGTAGTTCTAGCTCAAGTAAACCATCCCAACCACCGAAAGCAACAGCTAAACCTGACTCAAAGCCTGCTACCATACCAAAGAAAGAACCTGTACCACAGGCTTCAAAGGAGAGTAAAACAAAATGCACCAACAAAGCAGCTGATGCATCGATGAAAAAGTAAGAAATGGCATACATGAATACTTTAGTTACAGATTGCAGACCAACTATTTCATTCCAAATTGTTCAACGTGGTCAATTTGATATTGCTGATCACATGGAAAATGGAGAAAAGAAGTTATTTCGCCCTAGAGAGCTTTTAGTCAAAATAGATTTCCCAAATCAGGTATCGACACAAGATGAACGATTTGCTTAACTACAAGTAGACCTCAGCTTCTGGCATCGACCTGGATGTGTCTTCAAAGCAAGTAAAAGTTGCTGCAAAGGATTATTCTCCATGCTGTATCGATCTCCCATTCCCTGTTGTGGAAGCTAAGGGTTCAGCAAAATTTGATAAAGCAACTCGAAAGCTAATTGTGACTTTACCAGTGGTTGAAGAAGTCAAACCAACTCAAAAGTAAGCGATCGTCTTTATAAATAGATCTCACAAATTCCTTAGAGTATTTAGTCCTGTGAAAGACACTGTAAATGAAGAAGAAAATAAAACCACAGAGATTTCGCCTCCAAAAACTGATTTACTAATACAAAGCAACACAAAAAGTGAAAAGAAAATTGATAAACCCAAGCAACCAGTTCCCGCAGATGAATTTGCTCCATTTCGAGAATTCGCACTCATGTCTACTCACGACAAACCCAAGTACATTCTACACCATTAAGAACTATAGTAACTTGTTGTAGGATCACCTACAAGAGTCCGAAGGTTCTAGTCCAAGAAACAGCATCCCACATATCTTATATTGTCCAAGTCAATGAGATTATTGGTGAAAGTGTTTCAGCTATGGAAGAGAACGACAATACCACACGACTTACTTTTCAAGCATCGGATACTTCATGGTATGAATATGAGTTCACCCACACTGGTATATCTGAATGGAACCACGACTTGGCTACATCCAACATGGCAATTATTTGTACCAAGTTAAATTCTCGAAGTTCCTCCACAAAAGCTAACGATGATGTCCACGACATTCCCCATCGTGTTCAACATGATACAAGTACTATATCAATCATTGTTGATGTAGCCAACGTCGACGTATCCACTTTACAATCAACATTCACCTCATCTTTACTATCAATTACATTTGAAACCAAAGCGAGAGCCAAATACCATTTCCAAAAGACATTTGATCAAGCCCTTAATCCTGATACTTGTCAAGTTGCAAATGTGGCTGATGACAACTTTTTAATTGTACTAACATTACAGCAAGACACAGCAATACAACAAGACACAACAAAAGACATTCAAGATGACAAAGTGACTATTTCCAAGGAAACCAAAGCAGCTATAATCAATCGCTTTACAAACGACGTCATGTATGAATTGGACTAATAGCCAACTATACAAATTGTCTTAAATCAAGTACTGAATAATTGTACAAAACGATAAATGGTTAAATCAAGTTGATTACATACTCTTGTGTCATAATACAGTACTAAACCATGACGTCAACACTTCAACAACCTATGAATTTCAACCAATCAGCTCGAAGCAATTCCAATACACGAATTTGATTGGGTCCATATTGTAGGAGCCATGGACTCAAGCATGAGTGAAGCTCTTGACGACGCACTGGCGGTTCTCGCATCGTCTCCATGGACACAACACTCGATTGAACGCATGAACACAAGCATTACGTTGAATGACTCACAGAGAACTGTTGCCTGGCCTTTGGATGAAGAAAACTTTGCTTTTTTGCATCAAAAATATGCTCAAGAACCTATCGTGATTCCAGCATCGGATATTACGTTGAATATCACGCCAAAGAACCTTATACGCAACATGAAGCGAGCTTGTAGTGCTTTGATTGATAAAATGGTTCCAACAGCACGGGAATCTTCGATTGCGTTTGAATTTTCACATGTTGCTGTTGATACGAGAGGAAGTTTGAATAGCTTGATGAGTTTAGATCGACCTGAGAATGCCTTTGCAACATTGGTATTTGGTTTGGATTGTGAATACAATGGTGGATTGATTACATTTTTGAATGATGGAAGAAAGCAATCGTTTTCTGTATCGAATGAATCTTTGGTTTTATTTTTCAATTCTTCATCAATTGAAATAGATCCCATCCAAAGTGGAAATTTGTCTGTGGCTGTATTTCACGCAATTTTTACAGATTTTGATCAAAATAAAGCTAATTTCCCACCAACCAAGCATCATGTGGTTTCTTTTTTAAAACAAATTGCTAGTGTTGAGCATTTAGTTCCTGCATTCTTTGCCACCAATTTGACAAAAGATTATAATGAATTAGACTTTTTTGTACTTGAAGAATTGGATAAAGCCATTGTAGACGGCATTCTCGCCTCAGAGTGTTTTGACTTAGCTCTGGTCAAGGCAAGAAAAGTTGAATCAAACCGGATTTTGGGTTATGATGATGATTTACTTTATATGCCTCAGTCTTCTTTACGAGTAACACGAGCTGTTGCCCATGAAGCCTGTGTAGTTCCACAAGAAATTCAAGAAGGACTCGTTAACAAAGCAATTCGTAAATTTATAGGTTCTTGCCGTTTATCATTCAAAGACTCAGTGTCGCCCTCTATTTTGATATTTTGGCCTAAAAAACATCGACTTCGTATACTCGGATTTCATCAAGCAATATTACATTTACGAAATGTACTTCGTGATGAATCAAAAGATTTATTTGGATATGATTCTTTACGTGATATGGCTCTCATAGTCTTGCAATTTTTTGATCAAAAGAAATACAAAAAAGACATTCATTGGGATATAGAATTTCCTGACCAACTTGAAATGGCTTCGTTCTTATTGGAATTTGGTGACTTTACATTGATTGCTGAGTTTCTGAGCAAATTTTTTGTACCTGATAAACATACTGACCCAAGTATCTGGTTTTTAAACTTATTTGAAGAGTATGGTATGGAAAAGGTTCACACCCCAATGATGAACTTTATTGACAACTTGAGCATAAGAAACCTTGGAGGTATCTCTCGCACCCTTGACAGTTTGTCGTGTCTTGTTGAAGACAATGCACTTTGTTTATCGCTACGACAACCTTATTCAAGTCAATTTCTCATGCAATGGTGGCACGCGTTGGTTGAAAAAGCATACAATTTACGTGAAGTTTATGATTATAAAAAGAGTTATCAAGATGCACAGCGTTTTCTTAAATCTGCTATTATACTTGAGTCGTGCTTGTCAAACGAAGCTGTGGATCCATACATTGGATTGTTTTTAGGAAAACGATTGCCTATTAGTCTTGTGCACCATGTTGATTCATTTTTGTACCCTACCAAGCCATTGGATTTGGCATTAAACCGTAAAGATATATTCCATCCAGCCAACGTAATCAGTCCTGTCTTAATGGATGTTCGGTCATTGGAGTTATCTATCCCATTGCAGCCTTATCGAGAATTGCTTTTGAGTGAATATACTGAAATATATCGCCGAGAAGCCAATGCCATTAGTCCAGAAGCTTTCGTATCTACATTATGTCTTACTTATGGGACTCCTTTTTTTCAAAGTGTTTTGTCTGATATTTTATCCCAACCAAACGATATTATTATTACTGTATGCCATGATCTTATTGTAAAATTCTCCCTATTTACCAACGATGAAACTCAAGAACTTCTTTTACAATATGCACTTGATGCAATCAAGTGTGAACTTGATAATCACGATAGTGAACAT
The DNA here is from genome assembly GCA_002081575.1 of Thraustotheca clavata. NCBI lineage: Eukaryota > Oomycota > Saprolegniomycetes > Saprolegniales > Achlyaceae > Thraustotheca > Thraustotheca clavata. The sequence continues at coordinate 8,577 of JNBS01002239.1, forward strand.
GATATTGACTATTATTTGAAAGAAACCTTACGGTATCAAGAAATAGTTGTGTTGGTGTATGACATTTGCCATTATATGAACTCTCACGAAGGAATGGAATTTCTTGTCAAACACATCAATGCTTGCTGCGATCGAATGAATAATACCACAACATTTGCTCATGGTTTATTGATTCCATTATTAAAGAAAATGATCAAAAGCGATTTGGTAGAGACCGAAACTATTGTGGATTTATCAAATCGTAGCATAAAATCATTAATAGCTTTGATGGCACAAGCACAACTGCCTCCTGAACCAGATTGGAAATTAACACACATTACATTACCATGTCAATGTCAATTTTGCTCAATGGTTCAAGGTTTCTTTGCTGATAACAATGCTTGTCTGCTCAGTTTTAATGAAAGTGAAATCTGCATACAATTTCGTCCATTTACATTGGATATGAATCCATTTCCTGGTGTGGAAATTGGAATCTTGGCATCAGGGGATTTTACTATGAAAAAAGAGTTTGCCAATTTATTTTATCCACAACAACAATTAAAGAAAGCATACAATTTTGTAAAGAAATACGCTTCACCAGAAGAAGAACCTGCAACGAAAAGAAGACGTCATGATTATTAAGTTTGCTCTAAATACTACTACATTTTTGACCTTTGTCATATCTCTATAAATAAATTTAGAGCTGCATTTGGAGCAGTCTTTAAATCTGAGTTTAAAACTATTTTTAGATCTGTGAATTGTATGCTAAAAGTATCTTATCCTGCAACCTAAATTTGTTTTTCGTTCAATTATATTTATTGTAAAGTTACCAGTAAGATATATCACTTCATAACGATCAAAGATAACGAGAAGTTATTAAGAGACCCATGAGCTCAATGGACAGCGCGAGCATCCAAGATGATCTAATTCGTGAGCTAATGATGTATATCGCAAGCCCAGAGTTTCAATCAAGCTTTGAAGCCTTCTTCCTTGAGAATGCATTGACGTTTACAGATGATGAAGAGCACCGGTTAGAATACACGACGATATTTCACAAGTTTCAAGCTCTCTTTGAAGGCTTTATGCAGCGTAAGACCGCTTTTACTTATCTCTTTATCGCTTTATGTAGAGTTTTACGACAATCACAACATTACAGAAGCGGAATTTGGTAAACGTTGTCGCGCTGTATTGAAATAGACATAAAGTTGTCCTTCTTAAAGCTTTATGTAGGCTGTCAAGACGGATGAAAAAGCTAGTCAATATCTTGATGTTGTGCTTGCTTCCATGGATTACCAAGCTTTCTACAATCTCATGAAATTTATGCGTAAACGTGCTGCGATAGAAAACAAAGGCAAACGAAAGCATGAAAGCAAAGAAGTGGATGCAAAAGAAAGTAAATCGCATGGAAAAGATGATGCAAAAGCTACAGAAAGAGAAGATGATGATGAAGAAAAAGCTCAAGCCAAACGCAAATAGTTTCGTATTAATGCATTTCTTCTTGACCAGTTTTGACGATGTAAAAAAGCGCATGAATGTTGTTGGCTTTGATGGCTTTACGACAGGCAACAATCACACTTGACTTGGCTTGACCATTGCGTAAACGAGCAGCAAGTTGAATCATGTTGTTTACTTCTTTCAATGCATCCAAGAGTGCTTGATGATTTGTACTTCGTTTGGTGTATTCTCCAAGAAGTTGATTGTTGAGCATAAAGAGTTCGGAGTAATAGCTACGCATGTTGGGCCTAAAAAGAATACTTTGAGATGGTGGTATGATTCTATGTACATGTTGCTCAATATACGAGCATCTTCAGCTCGAATGATGAGGTTTTTGATTTGATTTGAATCGTCTGCCATTTCTCCAGTTAATTTCAAACGAATGCTATTGCAATCATCCACCTAAGTATAAAGTTATGATTGTTTATATATGATTGATAATGTACTCGAACAAGTAAATCACGAAATTCAGTCATTTGCTTTGGGAAATCAGCCACAGAAGATAATTCTTCAATCTGAAAGACTTGAGATGATTAGATATTGATTTTGTACCTGGAGATAGTTGCATAAATCTTGAATAATTTCGGCTGCAATATTCATGTCATCCACACGAATTTCTGTCTACGTAATGTTATTGTTATGTTTGAATAAAAGTTAATACCTCGGATGGTGTAACACTTATGACAAGTTCTGCATTGCCATTAATATGACGAAAATGAAGATCATGCATCGGTCCTTCTTCTAGTAGGTCAGACACAAGAAATGTTGCTTTAACCCAGGAAGCAAACTACTAAAGTATTAAGCTAGAAAAGTCCAATTGATCATATACTTGTTGCTGCATTTTGCCGGGTGTTTTAAATTTGACAACTCCAGCAGGACGTTCTTTCAATGGAGCTTTAAGCATTGAAAACACAGCAAACTTGGGAAGTACGTATTGATCCTCAAATACATGATACACGTTTGCAGTGCCACGATTGCCAACCTAAATTTCAAATTTATGACAAGATAACACCAAAGTAATACCAAAACTTTAAAATGTAGTTTAGCTTGGACAGTCTTTTTTACAGCACGAATTTGTACTGTTGCAGTAGGAGCTGGTGTAGCTGGGCGCGTGACCATAGATTCACCTTCTAATATTCCAGCATCATAGTCAAAGACTGTGACCATCTACATGATGTTAATTGATACAATATCGATCAAAGTACTTTGATGATATTTTCACTTTCAGTAGACACAGTAAGCTCGACACACGAATTAGCAACAGAAGCTGTTGCTTTGATCACAATTCTATTCCTTATTAGACCTTATGTAGTAGTTAATTTACCTGGAAGCAGGAGCTAGTCTTGTATTGCCACTCTTTGTGACTTTAGCCATGGCATTTTCAAAGGCTTTCAATTCATTTGTCAAACCAGCTTTCATTTTAATCAAATCTTGTACTTCCTTTTCTTCTGCAGATATTTGATCGGCCATTAACTCAGCAGCAGACACAACATTGGTACCAATTCCACCTTCAAACATATACCCACGAATCTATTGAAAATTGTAAGAAAATACTTTAAAAGATCAACCTCGCCATCTTGAGCACAACAAACTACTTCATCTTGCCCTCTCATGCGGTAATCAGCAGTCAATATTGAAGATATAGGTGCTGTAAATGTATCACGAAATACAACTTCTCCATTGCTCAAGTTGCGAGCTTCAAATTTGCCATTATTCCATCCGATGACAATCTACTGCTAAATTAGTTAAACGATAAGTTTTGTACCAACCTCTTTGTCACCATCTCCATTGATATCAAATGCGGCAATAGATGTAGGAATATTCTTTGACTTGACACGCCAGGCACGATTTTTACCCTTATATACACCTACAGTCCCATTGTCCAAAGCATATCCAAAGAGTTGTTTGTCAATCGCAGTTAAATCAACAATACGCCCAGATTCATGACATTCACACACAACATCTTCTTGTTGAAAAGCCCGAATTTCATAATCATCGGATCCAACAACTAGCTCATCTCTACCACTGCCAGACACATCACAAATGGTCATCGCAGTCACATTGTCTCCTGTCACTGTCCAGAAGAGCTCATTACCATCCCGATCAAAACCCTACAATACAAAATATGACCAGGACTATATAGTTTTCTAGTACTTGAATGGAACAATTTCCTCCAACAAGAACCATTTTAGATGGGATTGTTGGCAAAGAACCAAAGTGCAATGTATTGACTCCATCAGGAACATCTTTATAAAATGTATCGGAATTCTTCTCGACATTGTATCCAAGGATATTGGCTTGAGTTCCAACTATGAGTGTGTCACCAACATCCTGTTCTTTGAATTTGCCAACACATAATGCTGAAACTTGGCGATTAATGTTAAGAAATCGTACACAAGGTGTTGATTCTTCATCGTTATGTTCGTTGGGATTATGAATGAATACTTTGCCAGAGCTTGTTGCACATGTAAGCGAAGGATGTGTACCATCAAACTTGCCAACTCTAGCCAAGCGTTCAAGAATAGGTTGATGCATATGCAGCTTGAATGTCGGCAACATCGTGCTCTACCACCACAATTTAATGAAAAAGTATCTTTTAAAACACAGAAACATTTACTTGATACAAAAGTATCCTGTAACCCTACACATGTTGTACTTGATACAAAGTATCTACTAACCTTACAATCGTATAACTTCGTATAATGTATGCTATACAAAGTTATTACG
>JNBS01002240.1:0-10008 GCA_002081575.1 Thraustotheca clavata
CAACAAAACGGGCCGCAGCTGGTATTGCCTACGATGTAGTATTAGTATATGCCGTCCCTGGTCGGATGAAAAACTCTGTAATAAAATACTCAATTCATCAACCCTCAGCTGAAGTGTATGCAATGTTTGACACGTTGTATTTACTTTCAAATCGACATCCTGCACAAGCTAAAGACTATTTTGCCTCTGTCAGTCATGTTTGTCCTACTTATATCATTCCATCCGATAATTTTATGTGTGAAATGATGATATGTGAACTACTGATGCAATAATTAACTGTGCTGAAGCACCAACGCCAATACAGGACCGACCAGTGATTCATCCAACGTATATATTTTCGTATTGTGTCATCGCAATGTTGCCCGATTGCTTCGTGATAAAATGGCATTTCGAGCCAAAGTCACCCAAAACTTATTTGTTTCGGTAATCGTTGGTCTAATTTACTGACAACTTGATCTATCTCAAATTGGTGTTCAATCATTTACTGGTGTTCTCTTTTTTATGACAATCAATCAATTTTTTGGTATGGCTGCCCCAGAATTTGCTGCTTAGCATTGGAGTTACCGATCATGGCTCGTGAATATCAAAGTGGTTTGTATCCAGCCCCAATTTGATATTTGGCAAAAATGCAAGTGTATTTTAACGTTGGTTTTCCATCGATAGCTTCAGTATGCTTTTCCTTTTATGCACTCCTAGCATTACTTTGTTCTGCAGTGGCTACATGGTCTCTTGTCTAGTTCAACGTCCCAAAATTGGTCCTGTCATTCGTATCATGGTCATCTTACCATTTTTAATATTTGGTGGTCTCTATATCAACTCGGACATGGTTCCAGTGTACTTTGAATGGCTTGAGTACATGTCACCCATTAAATACGTATTTCGTGGGTTAAGCCGTGCGTATTGGTCTTTTGTTGCCTCTATTCCATGTGCTACAAAACCCGCTTGCATTGCTTTGACTGGTATGGTGTTCTTGTCAACATGAGTTTAAACTCTGGTTCCATAGCTGGGGACATGTTACTTTTACTTGCAATCAATCTACTCTTCCGTACCCTCGGCGGTATTGCTCTATCCTTTCGCTTACGCCATAAACATCATTAATGAAAATTTCATGAATTACAATCTTAATAGATTTCCTCTGAATTACTCGTGAGTAGAAAACCAACATCGTAGGCAATCGTAAACAAGTCCAAGAGTCATTGAACATTTCCACGTTTATGCATTGCTATCAGTTCTTATCTTGGCCTCACCCATCCTAAAACTTGATTTGCCCTTGTGATCGATCGTAGTCAATGTCCCAATTATCATACAAATTCAATCTTTTACCGTCAATGAAATGTGACGATCGATAGAGTGTACCCATAACCAGTATTCCCACAACAACTGAACGTGCTACGAACGTTGCTATCTACTCACCGTTGGTCTTTGCGACGTCGTTGGGACACTAAAATCTTCTTCCACGGGTGAGTTTGAGTCCCATGACGCGTCGTGAGTACTTCCCGCACTGAATCCTGCAAACCGGATGCTTTAAACTAACCTCTTTAGTACTTTTATGTCATTATCCTATTTTCTCAATCATGAACATTTTCAAACACTGGTGGCAAGTTCTCTGTGGCAATCAGGAAGAAATTGTGTCCAAGAGTGCCTTAACGCCTCTAACTCAAACAGCTCTTCAACGTCATCAACTCACACGACGAGCTTCAATGGAACTCTCGGATGCTGAATTTTGGAAAATTATTGGACTTAATGGTCCACCACCACCACCTGCTGATCCAAGCAACAGTGTGCGTCGAACAAGTATTATTGAATTTCTACATCAAACGTCTGTGGTTTTGGCTTTTCAAGACCTTCCAAGTACATTTAAACCTCGTATTCAACCAATTATGCCGATTAAAAAGAAAGAATCGTTTGTTGATGATGAAATTCAAGCAGTCCGATCAGGTCTTCGAGGGTAATTGTCAATGGAAGCAATCACGTGGCTTGTACTAGTAGATAGATAAGCCTCGTACTTAAGTTATGTAGCATGAAAAATAAACATCAAATTAACAATGCTTTTAAAAATTCCATTGTAATATACCATTACGCAATGGATTGAGCACATTCCCAATTGAAATGAATGAAAAGTGATATATAAGAAAAAGAAAACATAAAGGAATAAATTATGAATGAGGTTAGTAGTTTATTTGATTTTGGTCAAGTTGAGAGCATTTCGACCTCGTACAACAAGACGAGAAGCACGAGAACAGAGTCGTTTGAGTTTAGAATCAACATTGACATTGACATGAACATCCGTTGATGGTTGTGACTTTGGAGATATGAAATAGACGTACAAGGCAGCAACAACAAGTGCTGAAAAGATGTTGAGAAGAAGACTTTGAATGAAGTTCATGTTGGAATAGACATAGTCCGACATGGCTGGCAATAAACCAATGGGTGAGGCGAGCATAAAGTTGTTGGAAGACTTTGGATTGGCATTGCCATGAACCACACGCATTGAACGACGTTGAGCAACAACAGAAGTCGTGGCATAAGGATCTGAAAAGAGTGTCATACCAAACACAAATGCACAAAGGACAAATCCAGCAACGGGAGCAGCCAGTTTTTTCGAGTTGTAGGAAGTCGTTGCTGGTGTTTCTTCCGTCACATCCACAGTTGCTTGCACAGTGTTATTCGTTCCACTCGAAACAAGACCACGTAAGAATTGATTTTGATCACGAAGTGATTGATTCTCAGCACGTAAAGCAGCCACTTCTGTTTTCAATGAATTACGTTCTTCTGTCAATTGTTGTACATCATTGGCAAGATCATTGATTTGGTTCTTTCGTCGCAATCTCGATTTGTTTGCACTCTCTCTGTTTTTCATCAATCGAATTTCATGCTTTGATCGTTTAGGAGATGTAGCTGGTTCTGCTTCCCGTGGTCGTTTTTGCATCATAGGAGCCATCGGAATTGGCATTGCAAATGGAATCATCGTTGCATCCGTGACAATGGGCATTGGCGTGGCCATTGGAGCCCATGGATACATTGGATTGTAATTTACTTTAGGTTCCAAAGGGTATCCTGTCATTTTAATCGGTGATCCCGTCGAACTATCGGAACAATCACTGTAGTTCGACGGCGAAGACACGGGTGATGCAGTAGTCGTGTCCGAGTCCTCTTGAAGCATTGAATCAAACAATGCCATGTCCATTGGAGCGTCTAGAAGAGCAGCTACAGCATCATCATCCAACATCGCATCCAATTCGATCATTCTCTCTTGTTAATCACTGGGAATTATGTCAAATGTGTTGGTTCACTGGCGTTTTGATGTCATTTCTCAATACTCTCTTGGCCAATCAGCATTCGCCAACGTGATTTGATTCGATTGCTGATTGGTTTAATTTTGTATAATAGAAATCCTTTCGATATTAGAAAAAAGAAAACAGAGATATACACTTTATACAAGAAATAAGAAATACATAAAGCCTTTTTTGTTATCAAACTAATGTTTGATTCCACGTTCTTATTGTAAATCCATCAAATTCATGTTTTTATGTTAAAGTGTTGGTTCATGTAAGAATGATGGTACATGTGCAAATCGAAGATCTTATTGGTGTTTTAATAAATATAACAAATTCATACAAATATTAAGATTATTTTAAAAATAGGTATAAAATCACTTTAAACTAATACTATCTTTAGATCTGCTATAACATTATTTAAAGGATGAAGAAAAATAGTGTGAGAAATAAAAATAGTGTATGTTATGATACTTAATAGTTGAGCAAACCATTGTAATGAAGTCCTTTTATAATCTATTCCTGCATCTCCCACAGTCTTAATGATTAGATACGTTGATTTAAAAGCATCAGATCACTCGAGACGTCTAATGACGCATTGGTGGTAAAAACAACGTAATGCCTACTTTTTATCGCACCTGCGGGAATCCGTTATATATGTCAACTATGCTATCATGTTATCAATATTCAAGCTTGAAATGTCTACCTTGCATGCTTGTTTGAATGCTATCGTTCTCTTTATCTTTCTTTAAGCTTTAACCGGTTGGAGAGAAGAAGAAGGTTGACGGCTATGTCCATCTGTCGTAATGTCTTTGACGCCATGTTGATTACGGAAGGCCATTTAAGTAAAGTCATGCATCATCGCAAGTCTCGTGAGCTGTCACCGTCCCGTGAAGGCAATAATTTACCGTCTCCACCACGTTCTTCCAAGAACAAAGCTCCAGCGACACCACCAACGGAAGAAGCCATTGCTGCTGAAAATGAAAAGAAAAAAGCTTCGTTTATTAAACGCTGCATTACTGGATTTTCACTCATTGGTGTCTATATTCTCATCATCTATGGCGGTAAACTGTACTCTAAACTATCTATTTAATCATTGCAATGAATAGGTCATTTGTACGTATCGTTGTTGGTCCTAATGCTTCAGGTATCATAAATTCTTATAGCTAATTTATTAATGAAGATTTTGGTAGAGTATGATATTCCGTGAATTGGTCAATGTTCGGTATCGTGCCAATGCTGAAAAGAATTTACCATGGTTTCGTACAATTCAGGTTCTTAAATCTATTGCAATATGTGATATTAATTAATTGATAGTGGTGTTGGTTTGGGATTGCTATGTTGTATAATTATGGAGATACCCCACAAGCTTTTATTCGCCCGGATTCTGATGAATACATTTATGTTTGGATTCGATGGTATTCACGATACCATTCATGGATTTCGTTCCTTTTGTATGCATTGGTGTTTGTATTTTCGGTACTTAGTTTGAAGAAAGGTAAATTTTCTTGGAAAATATTCAATGTGTCTAATATGAAGTCTTAGGCTATTACAAATATCAAATGGGACAACTTACATGGACAATTGTGACTTTGTGTTTGATTGTATTTCAAATGCGATATGTTCTCAACAATATTTTTCAAGGTCTCTTTTGGTTTTTCTTTCCTTCGGCACTTGTTGTATGCAATGATTGTTTTGCTTACTTTTGTGGAAAATTGTGGGGAAAGAAATTTATCAAAGCTAATTTCCTCAAACTTTCGCCAAACAAAACTTGGGAAGGATTTATTGGTGCTCTCTTTTGTACATTGGTATTTGCATTTTTCTCGAGTTCATTCCTTGCATCAATTTCATGGATGACTTGTCCACTAAATACTTTGCCTGAATTTTTCCCAGAGCCTCTTTCGTGTAATGTCCATCCAGTCTTTGTTCCAACTTGGTACTCAATTCCAACTTTTGTTACATCAATTTTCCCAACGTTAACTCGTATTCAGCTTTATCCAATTCAGGTATTGCAATTTATCTCTATTGAATCTAATTTTTTCAAATAGATTCATGCTATTGTGTTTGCCATTTTCACTTCCATCATTTCTCCATTTGGTGGCTTTTACGCTTCAGCTATAAAGCGTGCCTACAAACTCAAGGTAAAAAAGTTATTTTTTAAGTTGAGTATATATTTTTCTTAGGATTTTGATTCATTGCTTCCTGGACATGGTGGTGTCATGGATCGTATGGATTGTCAATTCATCACTGCTCTCTTTACGTCAGTCTACTGCTCAACTTTCATTTGGTATTTTTTACTTTTAGATAATAAGTCTAATGTGAATTAGGTCGTATCATACCAATGTGGAAGCTATTTTGACAAGTGTCATGCGGCTGTCGATTGAAGAACAGCAGCAAATTTTGCAACAACTACAATCTACATTGAGTAACTAGTCAATTGTTTGTTATCACAAATACATTGGTGTCAATTAAATAAATCTCTTAACTGCATGCAACTGGGGATAAATGTCCTGAACGTCCATCGACGTAAGGTGGTGGTGGAGGTAAGCAATTCATTGTAGCTTTGAGTTTTGGCTTTGGTTTTAATTGTTTAGTTCTTTTGGTTGGAGTAAATGTACAATCAACAAGTTCTCGTTGTTCTTTGAGTTTAGCATACTTGGTAATTCGATCTTGAAAATAATGAGGTTGATACAACCGAGTAAAAACTGAGCCTGATACTGAACTAGTTGTACTAATACTACTAGCTTCACTTTCAAGTCCATCATGATGATAATTTTGTATAGGCTTTTTGCATGATAGAGCTAATACATTAGCACCAACTACATCGCCTTCTTGTAGAACTAATTGTTTAGTCGATTGATCCAATTTTTCATATACTCTTCTTGCTTTTCCCTACTTAACTTTGATAATGATACATTGGGTTTAATATACCTGAAAATGACAATGGAATATCCAAAAAGTTTTTCTACTTGATGCACGTACAGCATTATTTGCATCACAAAGTCCTAAGAGTAATAACTTTGCGATGGTATCAGGAACATTGTGTCTATATAAAGTTATCAATTTGAAAATAAATATGATGGATTTACCTTGTCATGGCTTTAGAATTCCAAGAGGCAGCAATTAAACCAAAATACTCTATGCAATATCGTCGAAGAATCGGACTTCTTGATGTTGCTGCTTCCAAAAATCTAAGCATCAATTAGATATGGATTTTTGACGGTAATAATGACTTGTTTAAGACTGAATAATGACCTGTTCTTGTGCTTGTTAATATTTTACGAATACAAGTATCTCCAGCAGCAGCAATAACCTAAAAGTATATTAGAGGAAATAGGTATAGAATATACTTACATCAATGGTCACTACAAGTATTTTAACCAAATTTGTCAAAAATGCATCCACATGTGCTTGAAATGCTGCTTCTTTCATTGTATTTGCTAAAATAGCAATAGTTTGACATGCTTCTTTCACTACAGAAGATCGCAAATCTCCAATTTGTTCAGCAATTAAATCTCTTAATTGATGAATTCCATTGACAAATACATGAGAACTCGATCCTTTTTCATTTTGTGCCCATGCAGTAATTTCTTGTAGTGCCTAAACCATAAATATGAATTTCATTATAGAGAAAGAAAATATCACTTTGACTCGTTTTGTCCAATCTGACGAGGAATGAAGTTGTAAAGTTAATTCTTTAATACGTTGTTGAGCTTCCATCATTGTTAAAGTCACCATCTTTTTCAAGAATGAAATGTTTATATAAAACATAGCAAATTAACGATAGAATATCAATATATTTGCGTTGATGAGACCAACGGCAAATTCAACGGGAGAATCGAAAAAATAAAAAAATTTAATGTTATTGCAATAAACACGATTCACTATTTCGTCTTTCAAGACGCAAAACTTGTTGAATAAATTCAATGATCATTTGACATCCTTGTCGTCTCTGTTCTGAAAATGAAGCAATTTTTCCTTTTCTTGCACACTCTTCAATTTTAGCCAAGTCAAGTTGTTGTTTTCGATGTCGTACCAAATACTCAACAATTTGCATATGCCCCATAAATGCAGCAATTTTACATCCTTCCATAATATTAACATATTCATCTTCATGTTGTTCAAAGAACCGAACAATATTTAAATGTCCATTGCGTACAGCTTCTAAAAATGCTTTTTCAGTATGTCCTTCAGTGCGATTAGCATGTAAAAATTCAACAATATGTAAATGCCCATTACGAGAAGCTCCATCCATTGTAGCAGTTGAAAATCCTTGATAATTATGTACATGTAAAAATTCCAACGTATTCATATAGCCATTACTAGCTGTAAAGTTAATAGTAGTAGCTCCAACATCACGATCTAAATTTTCTTTACGAGCATATTCCGCCAAGTCCAAATGCCCACCAACACAAGCCAAATGCATTAGTAAATCTGTTGGATACCCATGCTCATGAAGAAAGCGTACAATAGATAAATGACCATTAGCTGAAGCCACACGCATGGCACGTGTATCATAACCTTCTCGATCCACAGAGTACAAAAATTCAATAATATTCAGATGCCCAAAATAAGCTGGCACAACCCAATGAGTAAATTCAAACGCAAGGCAATCCATTGCATTAAGGCTACGTACAATTGAAAGCACACCATAAACAAGTCCATAGTATTGTACAAGTAAACGAGATTGTAATCGTTCCCATTCAATCTCACGTCCTGCCACTTTAGCATGAAAGGGACCAAAGGCAAGATGGCATTGCTCAGTATATAGAGGCGAGTGTTTCTGTAGCAATTGCAGTAGTTCAAATAGCTTTATAGGACGTAGAAGACGACGTAGCTGTACGATTTCATCAGGAAAGCCTCTTTGATAGCTCGTGATTTCGAGCAGAAGCTCTTTGGTTGCAAGCACATGGTGGAACATTGACAATGAACTCCCCCAAGGAAGAGTACCATGTAATGCAAGGCTCAATGCCTGATCTGTCTACGGAAGCCGGCAGACAACTCATGGAACAAATGGGAGCAATGGACGATGGAACAACGATAAGCGATGATGATCCTCATGGAGAAAGAGGATTCTTTGATCCATCCGATCGATTGTACCTTGTGGAACAAGCTCAAGCTAAAAGAGAAAAAGAAATTGAACAACGCAATAAAGAATTGGACGCAGTACGTACTTTTTATCAAGATCAACGTAATCAAAAACAACAACGTCATCTTGACATGCCACCATTGATTGAAAAAACGGTTGATGACATACAACCTACTGTTGTGAGTGTTCTAAAGAAACGAAAGGAACGTAAACAAACGCGAGTTAAAGAGAAAAAGTTAAAAACTATTGCACTTGTGAATTATGCATCAAGTAGTGAGAGTGAACAAGAAAAATAATCAAATTTGACAACAAAAACATTTTTTTGGTATAAGATGAAAAATAACATGGAGATTTTGTTATCTTGGGTTTGATTTCAATCATTCCAAGATAACAAAAGGATGAAATTTATTGCAGGTGGTTGTGAACAAGAATGTTTAAAAAATTATTAAATATTACATAGTTCGAGTAAAGTTGATTGAAATAATGACTTTTTTGCGATTTTGTTATCTTGGATAATACAATTAATTGATTGTAATAACCATGGTAGAATTCATAGGATGAATTGTGTGACGATCTTGGAAATTCAAAATATTTAATCATTTATAGATGAATTGCATGAATTGGGTCATGGTGACCAGTGATTATTTTTGTGACAGTGACTATGGCGGAACAGGCACGTGGACGTGGTGGTCGATTTGGTCAAAGTCGAGCTGGAAAAAAACCTCGGTAGAAATCAATTGAAGATTTTGAAATTGTCATGAATGTAGTAATGCGGTGCCGACAAAACCTATTGTAATTGAAGAAGAATTTGCAATGGAAATTCGCGCCAAACTTAAAGCGTTTAGTGAAGATCCATCGATTTCACGTTGGTTAATATGAATATGATTGAGTTGATTGTAGTGTTTAGATTTGGAATTTCCAAGTACTTTGGATAATACGCAGCGACGATATATTCATTCTTTAGCCAAGAAATTTGGATTGTTTTCTAAAAGTACTGGGAAAGCAGATGAACGATTTATTCATGTAAGCCATGCTAAACGTAAAGCTGATATGTCGGTTGTTTCTTTACGTACAAGACCTACGTTGCTCAAGGTAGCTCAGTCTACACTTGATCAAATGACAGAATTTTTAAATTCTGTTAAAATGACACCTCCTACTGATGGTATATTTGAATCATGGAGATAAGAAGAGGATTCATTTTTAAATGTTTAGATGATGATATGGCTATGCCACCACCATTTAAACAATCCAAAGCAAATTGGAAAAAATTAAAACCCACTGGAAAACCTGTGCATACCTATTCCAAATCTCAACTTGCTTTACCAGCTCACCAACATCGAGAAGAATTACTCGAGCTTATTCGTAAAAACCAAGTTATTGTTGTTGCAGGCGACACAGGATGTGGTAAATCGACTCAAATTCCACAATATCTCTTGGATGATGGAAATAACAAAAATCGTATTGTGGTAACGCAACCAAGACGAATTTCTGCTATTTCCCTTGCTGAGCGTATTTGTGATGAACGGCACCTTGTTGTTGGTGAAGAAGTGGGCTATTGTATTCGACTTGATGGAAAGTATTCAAGAAACAAGACGGAATTAGTTTTTGTCACCACTGGTACACTATTACGCTGGCTTGGAAGTG
>JNBS01002241.1:0-19243 GCA_002081575.1 Thraustotheca clavata
ATCATGTAGGAACATGGAGTAGAATCGCTAGAATATGGTGAAAGAATGGATTGATGCGCTTGATTGATGAAAATGATGCTTGTAGGGTATGAAAATACTTTGAAATGGATGAAATGAACGATAGCAAAGCGTTGGATTGGAAAAGTAGCGGGATACATGCAAGCTTTGATGATGATTATCGTCATTTAATGATTAGTGATCATTGTTTACAGCAGTCATTAATTGAGTCCATCCATCCTATATCAAATGCAATCAGACTTTTTCAATACAATAATCACATTTAATGTCACGTTGACATTCAATCCAGCATCGATCAGTGTCGACACAATGCTGCTATGGCCTTTTTGAGCTGCAACATAGAGTGGTGTAGCTCCAATCTATATATCCATTGTGGTCAATGCTATTAGTCTCAAAAATGTACATCTCTAGCTAAGTTGACATTGGCCCCAGCAGTGTTGAGAAATGCCACAATATCTTTTTGATTGTTTTCAGCAGCAACAAAAAGAGGGTTAGCTCCGATCTATTGAGCAAATGGTATCAGGTTTGTGATGTCTATATGTACATTTGTGGATGATTAATGTCGGCTCTGGCATTGATAAGTGCCGTCACAATATCATTGTAGCCTTTCTGAGCTGCAATGAAAAGTGCTGCTGCTCCAATCTATAAAGTAAACATGATAAACTCTTAAAATTGTATAAATGTCTTCGTTTGCTTGGGCGATATCAACTCCAGCAGAAATCAGCGCAAAGGCAGTATCAGCATGACCATTTTGAGCAGCAACGTGTAGAGGAGTCCATCCATTCTATCAGACAAATGTCGTCAACAATATCATTCCCAGATAGTTTACATTTGTAGGTTGATTGACGTTCGTACCAGCATTAATCAATGCCGACAAAATATCCGCATGACCACCTTGAGCTGCAATAAACAACGGTGCCTATCTATCTTATATCAAACGCAATCAACTCGGTCATGCTCAAACCAACTTACTTTGTTGGCTTGGTTGACATCAGCTCCAGCAGAAGTCAGTATTGACACAATATCCAAATGGCCATATTGAGCAGCTACAAATACAGACATAGTACCATCCTATATCCCAATAAATTTTGATGTGAACCAAAGAAGATTACATTCACGGCTTGATTGACGTTGGCCCCAGCAGAAATCAACGCTGACAAAATGACTTTGTGACCATTTTCAGCAGCAATGAAAAGAGGTGTCGCTCCCATCTATTTCCATTTTGTTATGGACCAAACTACATTAGAGTAATCTACATTCATCGCTTAGTTAATACTAGTTCCAGCAGAAATCAATGTCGATACAACCTCGATTTGACTATCTTGTGCAGCTAGAAAGAGAGATGTGCATCCATCCTATGTAGATGCAATCATCTCATGTATTCTAAGTAATGAAACTTATCAACTTGATCAATAGATGCTCCAGAAGAGATGAGTATCGACACAATATCATTATAACCTCTGTATGCAGCAATGTGAAGAGGTGTTGCACCACTCTAGACATTAAATGTCATGAAATATATTGTTTTGAGAATATAGTACTTGTATTGGTTTGTTAATGTTTACACCAGTAAAGATTAGAATCGACGCAACTTCTTCATGTCCACTTGCTGAAGCAGCGAAAAGAGGACTCCATCCATCCTATCAGTAGAAACAATGTAGTAAAATGTCTATGGATTTATTTCGTACTTCATTTGCGTCTGAATCTGGATTTATACCAATTTTGAGGAGTTCCCGTACTTGGATGACATCTCCATCAATTGCAGCGTCATAAAAATCGCTCTATATATCATATTAGCACCTAGAAAGGATTGACAAGTTGTATGCAAGTGTGTTTATGTTTCAAAACTAAATATTCACAATATTGTCCATCATAGGGTTTAGAGCTATAGGAACTAGGTGCATGATATCCCATCATAATTTGGGGTGATTAGGGCTATGACAATATTGTACTCAAAGAGGGTTTAACCTATTCTGGTGCTTTGTTTAGACGGGTTCCCGTTAAGACACTACTAATCTCATTATTGCTGTTTGTGATGGTCACCAAGATTTTGTATCCATGCTGATTACTTCTGATGCAAATATCAAACAAGCTAACGCGGTACATTACTTTCAAAATGGTATATTTATGATTCCAGTCATGAATAGAATGGAGTAACACCACTTTTTATTGCTGCTTATAATTGCCATCAAGATATTGTATCTACACTGATTACTAGTGGTGCAAATATCGATCAAGCCGGCCTAGTATATTTCTTTGAAAATGGTATATTTATCGATTGCATTTATTCAATAGAATTGAAGACACCACATTATGTTGCTGCTGAAAATGGCGATCAAGATATTGTATTTATGCTTGTTAATGCTGGTGCAAATATTAACCAAGCCGAGGTGGTTTATTACTTTAAACATGGTATATTTATTGATTCCATTCGTTGAATAGAATGGAATGACACCACTTTATATTGCTGCTCAGAAAGGTCACCAAGATATTGTATCTACATTTATTACTGCTGGTGCAAATATTGATCTTGGCAATAACGTAACATTACTTTGCATATGGTATATTTATTGATTGCATTTATTGAATAGAAAGGAGTGACGCATCTTAGCATTGCTGCTTATAATGATCATAAAGATATTGCATCAACGCTGATTACTGCTGGTGCAAATATCAATCAAGCTAACGTGGTACTTTACTTGAAAATGGTATTTTTATTGATTGCATTCATTAAATAGGATGGATGTAACCCTATTTTAGTTGCTGCTCAAAAAGGACTCCAATTTATCATATCTACACTGATTAATGCAGGTGCCCAAGTTAATGAGGCACATTACTTTCAAAATGATAAATTTATTGATTGTATTCATTAAATAGAATGGAAAGACCACACTTTATATTGCTGCTCAAAATGGTCACGAAGATATTGTATTGATGTTCATTACTGCTGGTGCAAATATTGAGTAAGCTGACATGGTACTTTACATTCAAAATAATATAATTATTGATTGCAATTATTGAATAGAATGGATTGACACCAGTTTTCAAAGCTACTTGAAATGGCCACAAAGCTATTGTAGGGTTTAATATTTGAAAGTGCTATATTTATTGATTGCATTCATTGAATAGGTTGACATGGCACATCCTTTGTTTGCTGCTCAAAATAGGGTACCAAGATGTAATATACTAGTATACGCTTATTACTGCTGGTATCGAGTTAAGGCGGTACATTACTTTGAAAATAATACATTTTATTACATTCATTGAATAGAATTGAGTGACACCATGTTTCAGTGCTACTCAAAAGATATTGTATAAACGCTGATTACTGTTGGTACATTTATTGATCAAGCCAAACACTTAGATTGCTTTGAGAATGATACCTTAATTATATTGGATGAATAGAATGGAGCTACATCACTCCTTATTGCTGTTCAAAATGGTCAAACTGAAGTAGTCTCAACGCTGATCGGTGCAGATGCAAATATCAACCAAGTCACCGTATTGTTCAGAATAAAAATAGCACAACTTCGTGCAGAGTAGAACAACTAGCGAATGAAAATGATCTTGACATTGAGAGAGTATTGTGGGCAATGCGTATGTGAATGGTATTAAAAGTGCCTGCAATTTTTATATTAGTCAGCTATATTATTGTTAAATATCAGATATGTGAATGATACATATCATATTTCCATTCGATAAACCATAGTTATTGCTGACAGCTACAGGGATTTTATTAAGTAGTATTTAGCTTATTCAGAAATGTTTTAGTGCAATTTCATTTTCAATGCAACTCTCAAGTGTTAAATTACAATCGTGTACTTGCCGTGTTATAATTTGGGATTATGTCTCGCTGTTTATTAATTATCATCTTCTTCTGTATTTTCATCTTCTTCATTCGAGCTTTCTTCGTTGCTTTCTTCTTCTTCATCAATCACATCCAATTGTACACCAAATTGTTCAGCAGCAGCATCAGCTACAGCACGTGCAATTTGTTCTTTGGCATCATCATCAGGTTCTTCTCCATGTTCTTTAGTGAAGCGTTCGATAGCAGCTTCATAGAGCTGTTGACTACAGATGGAATAAATCTTATTAAAAAATGCAAGAATTTACATGAGTGTTTCCATAGCATTGCCTTCTTCATCATCTTCATCTTCAAGTTGGGCAAGCTTTTCAGCAACTTGCTTTTCAATCTCAGCAAGTTCTTCTTCATTTGGTTCACGTCCTATTCACAGCGTGAATAAACATTGGAAAATAAATTAATACCGTATTCCTCTTCAAATTCTTCAAGAAGGTAGTCAAGAGCAGCTTGAGCTGGATCAGGGCCTTCCATTTCCTTAGCAACTCGCTCTTCAATTTCTTTTAGTTCATCTTCATTTGGCTCACTGCCTAAATATTAATTTAACTGGTGATGTTGATAGTAAATGATACCATCATTGTTATCTTTGAATTCTTGGATGAAAAAATCAATGGCAGCTTTACGATAACCTTCTTCATCTTCATCATCTTCCGAGGATTCTTCTTCGTCTGAAGGTGGTTCCCATTCTGGAATATCTTGCTTTAAGAAGGCTTCCCATTCATCAACAGTAAAATCTTTATGATCACCACTGGCATCACATCGAAATAACAAAATATCACCACGAATTTGACCAAGACGACCATGGAATGGTGGCTGTAATTTGTGCTTGGTGAGCTCAACACCAGATTCTACTTCTTGGTGTTCTGGATTACACATAATCATAACTTCAATATCTTCGTATTGACCAACAAAGGTGTGATCACCACCAAGAAGATTTTGAACCACTTGCTTAGATGGAGTAAAATCGATATCGATTTCCTTTGAAGTACCATCTTGCTTGAGCAAAACACACTTGACAATTGGACCTTCAGCAGACATAACAGCAGCTACATCCAAACCACCCAAAAGTTTTGCTTTCTTGGCTGTAGAATCATCGCCAGAAGCAGCTCGTTTCTTGTCGTTAACCATTGCAGAAGGTATTAAAATGGAGATAGTTTGGTTCGTCTCGTCCCTGTCCTTCTGTTGGTTTAGTAGGTAAACCAATTAACTAGAGGTTTGTATACTGGTGGTTGACGTTGTCTTTCCCGAATACACTTGCGGTTTGTATACTATTGTTACCTTTCTACCTTACACTTGTGGTTTGTATACTATGCTTATGACTTGAGGTTTGTATACTTGACGCCTTTCTATTTCATCATTTGCATTTTGTATTCCTTGGGCTAACTTTACCGTACAGGAAATGACTTGAGGTTTGTATGGACAACTCGATGTATTTAAAGTTTGTATACAGGACTTGGTGGTGGTGGGACAATTGGTGAGTACATAAATCCAACAACTGGAAGAGAGCAATCATGACACACGTTTGCTGATATTTTCAAGGAAACAATACAGATCTCTATGGATGATGAATCTCTATTCAAAGATTCATTTTCAGCCCAATAAACTTATAAAAGATCTTTTGTGTAGCTGATTGTGGAAGTATATTTTCTATCTGAATAATTGTAATTGAGTATATGATCTAGTTGTTTGATCTCCAGGATTATAGTTTATTATTGTATGAGATGTGAGTTGAGTAAACGCATAAATGAGTAAGATAGCTCAGCTTGTATTTGTTTATTGAGGTGTAATTTTAAGCAATTCGACTTCAAAAATCAAATCTGACTTTGGTGGAATTCCTGAACGACCATTTTCACCATAAGCAAGATGGTATGGAATAAAAATCGATGCTTTTTCTCCTAAACTAAGTTGGGGAATACCTTCTTCCCAACCTTTAATCACACGATTTTGTCCAACAGTGAAACTAAACGGGTGATTATGAACCCGAGAAGAATCAAATTGTTTGCCATCTTTGAAGGTACCGACATCTACACAAGGATAAGTCATTAAAATAGAGTACAAAGACAATACAATGAACGGTGACTACATCTCCCATCTTTGGAAATGTCGTGCCATCACCAGGCACAAGAACTTCAATTTTAAGTTCTGGTTTTGGTGCAGAGAGTGTTTTGCCATTGATAGCAACCAAATACACTTCAAAGATCAAATCTGCATTTGGAGGAATTTCTTTACCAGCTCCCGTTTCTCCATAGCCCAAAGTTGATGGAATGTATAAATTTGATGTTTCATTGAGTGACATTTTTGTAAGCCCTTGATCCCAGCCAGCAATGACCATGCCTTCATCCAAATTGAATACGAAAGGTGAATTGCGATTATAGCTTGAATCGAAAACTTTGTTGTTGCTTGCAAGTCGTCCAGTATCTACTTTTGTTAAATCTCAAAAAGTAAGCAATCACGTACAATGCACAGTGAGGCTATCACCTTTCTTCGGGTAAGTTAACCCATCGCCAGCATTTAAAGTCTCCACAACAACGTTATTCGCATCCAAAGCTGCCTGCATGTGCTGAGCTGCCGACAGCTTTGGCACCGCTGTTTCTCGGCCAAGAAAGCTGTAAACAACAGCGAAGAAACAGAGCACTGGGAGCAAATAGATCCATCGTTTTCGCCAGTCTTTATCCACTCGTGGGTACGCTGGCACGGGCTTGGAGCCTGCACGGGGGCTTGAGAGGTTCACAGCCTCGTACGCGTTCATTTTTGCAATAGGATCGCCGTAATCAATTATGGTATACAAAAATCAAGATTAATCTTAGTCACCTATTTGGTTTTGCATTACCTGGATAAAATATTTGGAATTTGTATTCAAATTTCCTATGAAAAAAAGTGATCGCTTTTATCGTACCAAGAATTTGATTCATTTGAATTGTAGTATGAGTAAAGGAGCTGTGCTAATTGATGTTTAAGTTGGATGTGGTAGTGGTAAGCGAGTTTATGTTGAGAACTAGAAATATGGCGTTATAGTTTGAATGAAATTGAAAAAGTGATCATATTCTTAATAAAATAAAAAGTGATCAAAATCTCAATGAAAATCATACATTTTACATCGAGTTTTGTTGACGAGGTATTATACAAGAAATGACTCATAATTACTCTTGATAAGCTAAATTTGATAGTAGAAATAGTAATAGCTGGGTGATTATAAAAATTGATGTTCCTCTAAGTCTTGGTAAAGTAATGGTAAAGATTGATAAGAAATTGTAGCGTAAATGTATTGTTTGTGTTTAAATGTTCTTTGGAATGTTTGACTAACGCAATCTTATTTCGATGATGGAATGGGAGTGCATCGTGTATCTAAATACACTAACCTTCGACAACTTAACGTTCGTAAAATTTTCATTCAAAATACATGAAAATTTTGAGTGGTGTCTTGATGCTTTGTGGTGGATGGAAAGTTGTGGTACTTGGTGCCATCGCTTTAGCAGCACCAAGTCAAGCATTATGTCAATCTACGAGTATGTTTTCATGCTTTTCTAATGCTACAGGGTGTGGTTCGTGTACTCATGTTGTGTCGGAAGCTTCAGGGATGTACAATAACTATCGCCAAGGATTTACACCATTGCTTAATCAAGTGTGTGAACAAGCTAAAGTGAGTTCGTTATGCCCACCGAATGATACTGGGGGGTGTTGTGTACTTAGTGGTGAAATGTTTAACCCATTAACACCTTATCGACACCTTTGTGGAGCTAACTTTTCCCAAGACGGAAATCGGCTTCAAAATACGACTGGAGTTGCAGCAAATGTGAAATTACAATTAAATGAGTCGTGGGCTTCAGTTGCTATCGATTGTTCATTTCAAAATGGCTCAAATTACTCTCTTTTGCCCATGTACAAACAACAGTTTCTTGGACAATGTTTGATCGACTCCAGTGCTCAGCTTGTGTCATGGGTCTCGAATAACAATGTCTCGTTATCAGCACTTCCATTTAATAGCTTTTTTCAACAAAATATGCGCCTAGTTCTTCGGAATGGCCACAATAACCTACAAATGTAAGCTTGCCTATGGCTTCACAAATAATTTTTGGATAGATGGGTAAATGATCACCTCATTTTACCACTAGCAATGGGTGGCATCCCGATTGATGGCATTCAATTTGCGTCAACTGATGCAAATTGGTGCATTGAGGATACGGAGGTGGATTATTTTCCACCTTACGATGTGAAATCTGTGTCTGGGTGTACTTGTGTGCAATCGTATACCACAAATAGCACCGATTTGATTTACTCATATTGCAACCAAAACACTTTTCAGTGCCTTGTTGCAAATGCCTCAGACTGCGACTTACCATTGAATAATTCGGGATATGATCTATGCAATGGTATACTTCAACTAAACTGCACTAGCTAATGTTTGTTAGTTGCTCAAGTAACACTTTGGTCATTACCTGGTGGGTTTTCTAGCAATATTTACAATTTGACGCTCTACGATCGACTGGATAGTGTAATCGGTCATCAAATGAGTTCATATCTTTCAGGCTCTCAATCGACTTTGCAATTGCAAATGGCTCTTCTCGGAAATCATCAACCAGCTCGTTTAATGGTAAACTACTCCAGTGTTTTAGAAATTTTACACGATGTAGCTCAATGGTAATGGAATTTGGTCTTATACTTTGATTCAAGTCGACGTATCTATCAACAATGGTCCATTCACTCACTTTTATCCACCAGCGTTAAGCTATGGCATGGGAAATGGTATTGGTAGCTCAATTTCATTATTTCCAATTGCTTCGCGAGGTGATTGAGAATATTATTATTTGAGCTCATGGGTGTTAGACTTAACTGCGTACGAGTGTCAAATTGGAAGTCCAGGTCAATGTGGTTTGTTCAATGCAAATACATCAGCTAGTGCATTTTGGTATCCACTTCTTGATCTAGTTGGGCCTGTTCTCACTGTCACCCCTGCTACGTATTATTTGCCAAATGGAACTCGTCGTTTGGAAGAAGAGGACACCACAGCTTGGAGTGTAGAAGTACCAAATAGCTTTGTCGATCGCGTGGATGGAACACTTTTTGGAGTAAGTTTTTCAACTGGAAAAATTGCACTTCAATCCAAAACACTTAATGTATCCCAACTCTTTATTTCGAGTGGGGATGACAACATTGTTATTTCTGAAGAAAATCAACTCTTTTGGCTTGATTTGACACCTGGAACATATATGTTACAGCTAAGAATCGATGCACCAAGTGATCTCTATATTGATTTAGATATCGTTCACAACGACGACGATGGATTTACTTCAAAAAATCTCCATTTACAATGGCTTCCCACGTTTACAAGTCCTAAGCAAAATACCTATCTTTCAACACAAGCCATTTCATTACCATTTCCACTTGAATTTGATGGGTTTACAGTGAGTCAAATTCAAATACTATGGGATTCATCGCATGAGCTCCAACCGTGCTCTGAACCACGTGTAACATGGCTTGAAAGTCACAATAAGACAACAGTGTGCACTTGGACTAATGAATTTCCATCAGAACTCAAGTTTAAAGCGAGCTCAATGTTTAGTGGTGAAGTTCGAGTGCAATTTATTGTTGACCTTATTGCTGATAGTCATAAATACCAAATTGACCAAACTTGGACTGCAACAGTAAAGCGATTGAATGCTGCTCCTATGGTTACAGGCACTTTTCCCAAAACACTGATTTCACAGTCCTTGGTTGAGTTAGCTTTGAATGTCGCCGAAGGCCATGAAAGAATTCAACTGGCAACATTAGAACTTTCAATGCCACTATATCAACGAAAGTGCCCCATTTTACAGTTGAAATTGGGCTTATTTAGTATTCAGCCACGCATGAGCAATGAAAAATGTGTTTTTGCACTTCCAAAGGCTGTGTTTATCAAAAGCTGTACGGTTGGTGCCAAACTTGTGATGCAATCAGGTTTTACCGGTTGGTTAGAACTAGATTTAATTACTCGCACGCGTTTAAGTCATCGCCAAAGTCATATCGCAGCATATATTCTACCACCTCATAAAGAAATGGTATGGAGCTTCGTGAAATTCCATCTAGAAGATAATATTTTGCGTCTCAATTTGACGGTGCCAGCAGGTGTCGACAAAGTGCAAATTCATTTGCCATCGTGTCCAATTGAGTCTGGTTCATATATGATGATCCGAACCAAGAAATATTGTATCATCACTATCTTTGAACCAGCAACATTATTTTTGAGTGTCATATTGACTCAATCGAGCATTTTTAAAGTAGATGAGTGGGGCTACGACGCACAGCACCAAAAAGTGCACCACGCTACCATAAGTACACCACAGCATCGACATTTAACAGAGTTGTCCAATGCACCACCAGAAAAATTAGTTGCCTATACTGCCTTTGCCCAAAGAAAATGTCCGTACGATCTAATGCAATGGCAACCAAGAGCTGAGCAGTATTTCATCAGCAATGCAACACTTGTTCAAGCTGATATATCATGGCAGACAAATGCAATTATGACATTATCGCTCTACGACGGGGAGTCTACTACAGACGTGGATACTTGGGCCTCAAATACATCGTGGAATATTCAGGAATTTAAAATGGCTGTCGTGGCATTTGAACCACTTGAAAAAAATGGTACTTCCGTGCTTATTCGTGGGACTTTTCTCTTGCTTGATGGATCTATTGCTCATTTAAGTGCATCACTACAGTGTAAAGACTTTGAAGACAAATTCAACGCTTCTACACCCAAGGTGAATGCATTCCAGAGTATTTCTTTGTTGGATTTAGTGCCATCGACAGTGACCACGATTGATGCATTTGAACTCTATTTTTCCAATTCAGTTAAAAAACTTAGCCTTGGGACCACTGTTTATTCCTTTGACGAAATGACGTGGTTAACTCTAAACCAAGTTCCGAAAAATGAGACTCTTGTGGTCTACACGAATTCAACTGTGGCCATGGAGATGGTTGCTATGGTGTACAAAACGAATGCAATGTATAGAAAATCAGTGTTGGTTGTACCAGCACCATCTTGTGCTACTGGAGATGTTGTAGCACCACAAATTGGGTTTGGTTACAGTAAAGAGCTAGATTGTTTAGTGCGGCTACACCTTCCACCAGTCGCACTGCACAATTCATCACATCATCTCGATGTTGTCTTAACGTTTGAGCCATGTCCTTCAAATCTCATGGTCAATTTGACAACAGCAGTATACCAGCCTGCACCTTGTGTCTATTATCTTGCTGAGAAGAGCAATTTATCACTATTGTCAGTAATTGCAATGCTGCAAACTAGCGAACCATATAATTTAACGTGGACAATTAAAGCTACAACCACGTCACTTACAAACTCGGCTACAACCACTCGTAATGGAACTGTAACACTTCTCCCATGTGCAAACTCCCTGTCAACTCTTCCCTTCAAACTTCCCACGTGCCCAACCCTGCAGCCGTACTCATTGCTTTTATCACCCATGCAAAACACGTCAACCACAGTAATAGTTCCGCTCAACCAGAGTGGCTGGTCAACTTCCCTGGTGATGGTGTATATTTCTCCTTGTGGGGGCCTTGCTTATATTGATTCCAATTTCCCCATTGATTCGTCATATTCAATGTGCGATTATACATTCAGAGAAATTTCAGGTGAGCTTGAGCTTACACTATATTCCACGGCATATTACACGGGTCAGCTCAGCTTAAATTTCGTCGCAACGTTTTCTCTTTTTACAAACTATTTGCCAGCTCCAGGGGTGCCTGTATTTGATGTTTTCACTCTTGAAATGGATGAACGTTTATCGGTTGCTCTAACATCTCAAGGTGATTTATACTTGTCCGTAGCTGGTGGACTCTGGAATACTGTCACAACACCATCGCTATTAGTGCAAATTTCATACGATGCCGAAGTGCTTTGTGGTTTAAGTGACAACGATACTTTATGGATTGCTTCATTTAATGCTACGACGGCTACATTTGAGTCGTGGACAATTCTTCACTATGACGTCGCTACTGCTTTTGTTGTGGGTAATATGACTGCAGCAATAACCACTACCAATGACTTTATTATGGGCTCTGTGTATTCACAGCAATGGACGTCAATGGGGGGACTTTTTCCGGCAAAAATTAGTACTATTGCATACGATGGCGAGTGCCTATGTGCAGTGGCATATAACTCAGTCTATTGCAGACAATTTAGTCTTGGCGCTTTAACAATGAGTTCGTCTGGATGGACTTCATTGCCACCCCCAGCTAGCCCAACGCTGAATTTGAATACAATCCGAGTAGGAAACAACACAATTTATGCCCTTGATGCTTCTGGAATTGTTTGGGCACGAAGTTTGTTAACCTCTCAAGTAAATTGGCGTGTGGTTTCCACTCCTGGGTATCGGCTAAATTATTTTGCGTTACTTAATCAAACTATCGTGTGTGGAGGCAATCAGCTCAATGACATTGTGTGCTTCGATAAAACTTCACAACCAATAGCTATGTCCGAATGTCAGTCAAATGCTCATTTGCAAGTGAATTGGATATATTCAGCAACTCAAACTTCCATAGCACTAAAGGAGGCGACACTTTTGAGTGATCTTTTTAACACAACTTACCCATTGCAACTACGTTTAAGCTATCGCATTACAACTGGTATGATTTTGAAAATATAGCCATTCTAATGTTTATGTTAGTGTACGGCTTGCTTTTGGTTACTGTAAGCCTACTCAATGGCAATCAAAGTATCTCACTTTATTCAAGCAGCGATGACAACGTTACTGTTGGTACATGGAGCTCGATTAATATTGATATGAGTTCCTACACTGGGTTTCCTTATCAACTTAACATCACAGCACTCACTTCTGGGTCGAATGATGTAGCTATTGCAAATTTTAGTGTCACTCCAGTACAATTCAACAAAACTAAAGGACAACTCGTTCTTGATGCAGCGTCGGGGGGAGCTGCTTATTTACACCACGAAAGGTTTAATGGATTATTAAAACATGATATTATCGACAAGTACACGATAATTGCCACGGTGGCTAATACAACCAATGTGGTTTACCAAGGTATTTTATGGTAATGAACTTTACTAATGTTTTTCAGGCAATGGTTTAAAGGAAATTGGGTGCTATAGTACCCGTAGCATGTATTTGGCACCAAATACAACTTTGATGATTCCCGAACAGTGTGCGAAAACCTGTTTTACTTCTGAAATGCAAGCCAACTTGACGTGGAATAGTAATATACGAAGTATCAATCCAATATCACTGGGTTCATCGTGGGCAATCGAGAGCTGGGTGTACCTTTATACACCACCAACAAATTCTATTCTATTTCTTGTTGGCGCAAAAAATGCGATGATAGGTTTTGCAAACAATGGATTGCTTGTATCACTTGGTACATCAACGACGACAATTCCACTGGCTTTGCCTACTTTGCAATGGATGCGCTTACGTTTTAGTTATGACCGAAATACTATTAGTGTCTTTCTTAATGGTACTTCTGCAGCAACAGCTCAGATATATGCCAGTGGAAATAGCAACTTAGAGGGTATAATTCAATTTGGATCTGGTACTTACGAGCCCCAGTAATATTCAAGCTTATTGAACTGATAGATGCATTGTACCAATCAACAGTTAACCCATATCCACCCACCCCATTGCTTGCAATGCTAGATGAGGTTAGTGACCTCTATGACATAATTTAATAGTATGGCGTAGATTCGCATTTGGTCGAATTGGACTCTAGCGAACATGGTAACGTAAGCCTTATTCAGTTCACTCACCTGTAATAGGACCTTGTGACACCAGTCACTCAGTTGCTTGTTCATTTGAGGTATAATATTATTATATCAACTCTCTGAAGTGTTTTTGGTAGCTTCAATGAACTTTTCAATGGAACACTATCTGGCTTTGACAGCTCAAACCATAACAACAACTTTATTTTGGCCAAAGTAAACCCAATGTGGAGTAGACTTACAACTCGGTTTGGCTTAACCCAAGGGGGGCAATGCTTATGCTCAACATTTAACACTTTGGTCAATAATGTCGATGCCACTCAATGTAAAGTGCCTTGCGCAGCTCGACTCTCTCAAATTTGTGGTGGGGTGAATAACACTGTAGCGACGATATACGAGCAAGGACGATTTCAAGTGACAGGATTAATTCCCTCGACGTCGTATAGATTTCAACTTCAGTACTCAACAATTGAAAACATTTCTGTCGTCATATATCCATCAATCGAGGCAACAACTGGGGTGAAATCACTTCCTGGACAAGCCCCACGCCCCCAATTATCTCGTATGAATGCTGGGAATGCTTCAATTCAATGGTAAATTACTTCGGAGCGATAAGTATTTACATAAGTATAGGAGTCAAGATGTCGATTCTGGTGGATATGGTGTACTCAACTTTGATGTATATGTCAATGGTTTTCATTTGGCTACAACGAACACTCAATCATACGATGTTACCATTCCCAATTTGCTGCTTAACACAGAATACTTTGTGACAATTGTTGCATACAATCAACTTGGTTATGGTTCAGCCAGTTTCCCCCTTATCTTATCACTTACCTCATTACCTTTGGCTCCAGCTGCACCGAATTTTATCACATTGTTAAATGCAACTTCTGGAGCATTGCAATTACGCATCAGTGGCGTTAGCTCTTATGGTGGTGGACCGATTATAAGTGCTTACGTCGAGAAACACACACTTCGATCTCTTTGGAGAGGTTTAAATTTTGAATTTGGTGCAATGGGAGGTATAGTGAGCTCGCCTGGAGTTATTGATATATGGGTGTATGATCTACCAAGTAACGCAACTATTCTCTTGCATGCTAGTGTTTCCAATACATTCGGGGTTTCTAGTAATTTCAGTCAACTATTTGCCTTTCAAACACTACCAAAGAGTAACATGTCAACTCTTTTGCCGACAACTTCCAACATAAATTATATTACCGGTATTGCCAATTTTATAACGAACCTCACTAATTTTTCCAGGCGGATCAATTCAAATGGGGTTTACAGCACCTGTAGATACACGTAAGTACCAATCTACTCGTTTCTACTATTTCGAATGTAGTGGGGGCCGTGATTTTAGGGTATCAAGTATACCTTCGGCCAACTAGCTCGCTTCAGTGGAAATTAGCTGGTTCAGCGATGCAATCGCCCTATATGATATCAAATGTAACACTTTATTCGGAACCCAGTACTGATACCCCACTTTCATCACAAACCCCTTACTTGATTCAAGTTGTCGCGATCACAGATGATATGTTATGCAATGTTTTGGACTATAATTCACCTCAAAACTTGGTAACCAATATCACAACTGGAATAGCAACAGTACCCAGGCCACCGACTGCCATTATTAACGAAGTTGGGGCAAGCTACCTCAAGTTTTCCTGTCTTGAGCCGCTTGATATGGGAGGAGCTATACTATTCCAATTTGTAGCCAATGTAACTTCAGCAACTGCGTCAACCATTACAATTTTTACAATGAACACGACAACTACTATGCAGAATCTGACAGGCAGTACACTATATCAAGTACGATGCGCAATGCAAACTTCAATGGGGCAAACAAATTGGAGTACTGTGAAAGAAATTCAAACAGGCCAAGTACAGCCACCGACTCCAGTTGTCAATCTCAACGCTTTAGCATTGTCACCAAGTTCAGTTGTGTTGCAATGGCTACCACCGGTTGACCTTGGTGGATCACCATTGCAAGGTATATTGTCAATTATGGATTTCTAATCATTGCACGCTAGGGTATTCAGTTTATCGCAATGCATCTGGCCTCGTATTCATTGCGACTCTTTCAGCTTCGGCAACTGGAATGTCAATAACTCAATTGCTTCTAAATTCTACTTACGCGTTTGTCGTTGTTCCAATAACAGCTAGTTATATTGGAGACCCCTACCAAGGCTCTACAATTGTGACAACTTTACCAACACCACAAGTTCCTTCTGCACCAGCTAATATTTCTATCATCAGCGTTGGAGCGGATATTATGACTATGACAGTGGACAAGCCAAATGAATCGGGTGGCTTTGCGACTTTAAACTATGCGGTTAATGTATCAAAAGTATTGCCCTGCTGGAATTCTCAAACCCAGTGCGCAACATGCAACGGTTTGCGTACATCCACATTGCCATTGCCCGTTCTTGTATCTTGCGTTGCCCAATATGGAACTTGTATAGCGCTTGGTGCTCTTGAATGCGCGTACGTCAGTACTCCACAACTTGCTTGTACCGGCTTTAATATTCCGAGCAATTCATCGTTTACTTGTTCACCGGCAAATTTGATATCTTCCACGACATATTTGGTGACAGCAACAGCTATAAACTACCTCGGCAATAGTGCCTCAACTAAAATACTTGAGATCACAAGGTAAAGTACGCTTATCAACAAGTACTAATTCATATATAGTGCCTCATCAGCTCCTCCAAATGTCATTCCATTAAAAGTTGTCCAACTTAACGGGAAAGTGCTTTTACAATGGCAAGCGCCTCAGGTATATTTTCTTCATACATTAATTAACTTCTCGATAGTCCTTTGGTGGTGCCCCATTGGTTAACTACACTTTAAGTTGCAACAACCACCTACTACTACAAACACCAACACCACCAACCAACAACAGCATGATGCAGTTTACTTGGTGTGCTCAACTTCAGCTCAATTTGACATACGTGTGTTATGTTCAGGTTGTGACAGCTTTGGGCACTTCTCCAGCTTCGATTACAGCATTTAATTTGATTGCCAATGGTGTTCCAGATCCACCTTCTCTTAGTGTCATGTCAATCAATGCTACGTCAGCTAGTATTGCACTAAATGCCCCTTGTAACCTTGGTGGTGCAAGCTCAGTTGGCTATGAGTGCACTATAACAAACTCTACTGCAACTTCTGTAGTCGATTGTTCTAATGGATCAATTGTGGTAGCTACTCAGCTAATCCCTAACGGCTCCTATGTATTTGCCGCACGAACTATATCCGCTTTGAACAAAAGTATTTGGACGACACTGCCTATGACGACAATGAGCGGTGTTCCATCATCTCCAATACTTTCACTCTTAAAAGCAACTGACCGTGGGCTTCAAGTGTGCCTCCAAAAACCTAGATCATTTGGTGGATCCATTGTCCAGCTATACAAAGTAATGGCTTCATGGCTATCAGATACTGTTATCTTTTTAAATGACGGCTCACCTTCATTTGTATCTCAAGTAAATGACACACAAGGAAGCTGTCTTATAGTTTACCTGGAGAATCTCTCGTTCAATACCTCATATACATTACAAGCATTTGCTTTGGGTGTGGGTGGACCAAGTTCTTTGACTACAGCTACATTTACAACTCAACCACGACAATCAGGCAGCTTTACATGGCAATATGCTTCTGCAACAGCAAATCAAGGCGATGTAATTTCCATGGTGCTTGAACGAACGAATGGTGTATCTGGAAATGCTACAGCCGTCGTGCAGATCATCAACGATGCGAATAACACATATATGTGCGATAGCAATTATACCTGCAGTTTACCAAATGCCTGCAGTCAGCAGTTTGCCGATACTGATTTTCTTGGAAATGACATTCACAGTATCTCAAATCAAACCTTGGGTAGTTGTTGCAATTTATGCTCGACAACCTCAGGTTGTTCTGCTTACACTTTTAACTCTGGTGTATGCTATCTCAAGAAATTCGGGTTAAATGCCTTCACATCAACAGGGTCAATCGCTGGGCTTACAAGTTCTACGTGTCAAACAGCTTACATGAATACTGTGTTTACTGGAAATGATTTAACATCTCTAAGCAGTCAAAGTGTGGCAGAGTGCTCTCAAGCATGCTCCATCATGGCTTCTTGTGTTGGATTTGGTTATGACAGTGCATCTCAAACATGCTATTTTAAATCGTCCTTGGTGCAAGCATCAAGCGATAGTGTTATCAAGACTATTGTTTTGAATCCTTTGTGCTCAATTGCCGAAACTCTAAGCATTCCTTTTGCTGATGGTGAGGATGAAAAAACTCTCAAATTTACCATTGGTAACAACATTGAGATAATCAATCCTTACAATTTGACTTTAAATTTGACTTCAGCTGTCAGTGGAGCAACAATCGGCTCACTGAATAAACTCGTGGTTAACGTCACCCACGATGGTGGTGTTCTTTCTTGGAATAGCACCGAACCAGCTATTGAAGGCTCTCTAGTAAATTTGACGCTACTTCGAAATGGTGCGAATGCTCTAGCAGTCAATGCGACTATCTCTTTGGTTTCTAGTGCGAACTACATCTTTACGTGCGATTCTTCAACGAGTACTTGTGCCGTACCACCGCAATGTAGTGTGCAATATAGTGGCATCAACTTTCCTGGGAACGATTTAACCGAAATTATTACTGAATCTGCAGCCGATTGCTGCGCGCAATGCACTGCATATGACGGCTGCCAAGCTTACTCTTTTGAAACATCAACAAGTTCGTGTTATTTAAAGTCTATTGCAGCCAACACTGGGTGGTCTTCTGATGTTATTAGTGGTATTTCGGCATCCCAGTGTATTACAATGCTACCCAACACGGACTTTCCAAACTATGATATTGGAGAAGAACCTGGATTTACGGCTGCTCAATGTGAGCAGATGTGCAATTCTGATAGTACTTGTGCTGGGTACCGCTATGTTCCAGCCACTATGGAATGCTGGCCCAAGTATTTTGTTAATAATGGTGTGAGCACGGTGGATGGTGGCTACTTTGTTTTGAAAAAGTTACCATGTTTAAATCCCTCAATAATTACAATTACTATTCCAGCACATGCAATGGTAGCTTCATTTATGATTTCTTTGCCTCAAGACCAAGTTTATACCTCACCCTATAGTTTGACACTTTCTATGGTATCAGCAACAAATCAGGCCACAACTGCAGACTCATTAATTTTACCTGTACTTGACAATGGTATTTCAGGTCATTTCTACTTTACTACAACTTCATTCGTCGTTTTGTCGAATGCTTCTTCGATTCCAATTCCGATTACTCGAGCATTTGGTTCATTGGGCTCAGTAGCAGTGACAGTAATTTCCAGTCCATCTGTGCTTTTTGCCCAAGGTTATTTTAACTCAGGAATTACTTTTGCCGACGAACAACTTAACGGAGTTCTTTGGATGACTATTAACCCATCTGCAACGCTATTGCCACCACAAGCAATTAGCCTAACAATCTCAGGAGCAAGCAATAACGCGTGGATTGTTAGTCCTAAACAATGCGTTGTGACAGTGTATGACACTCGACTATCTTGGCCAAATGCCCCAAGCAATTTACGTCAGATCAATGCTACAGGTAGCTCAGTTGCGGTGGCATGGGACCCTCCTGCATTTACAGGAGGTTTGGGCGTCACAATTTTATCCTAC
>JNBS01002242.1:0-24618 GCA_002081575.1 Thraustotheca clavata
GCTATGGATGCACGAGATGCTCGATTAAAGGATCGAATTCAGTGGGAAGCCAAGCTTAAGGCAGAAGGAAAGTTGCAATAAAGACGAGAGTAAACAAGGCATGACGCTTGTTAATCATTCCCCTGCGCTTGTGTTGTTGATATAACCCGAAATATACTAACCCTTCGTCTAAGATTTCTAGGGATTTCTCTTTTTCAAATCAAACAGAACAAAAACAAGATCAATGAAAGCATTTCATTGTCATTTACAAAACAACACCTGCATGCACTAAAATCTCTTACAAAAGAGCACCAGGAACCCCTTTCACTCACTCACTTCCCCCCGTTGCGAGTCAAAGCAAATAAATAAGCGTATTCCTTCTCCTTTTATCATCGTTGCCACTTATTGTTTTGTGGGGCAATGACGAGCCCAATGACCACTTTGGTTGCAGTGGTAGCATTTATCAGTTGTTGTGTCAATTTCTTCAGGGCAATCACGACGCAAATGACCTGAACCACCGCAATTATGACATTTGCGATTTTCTTGAATGTCTTTAGGACAATCACGACGTAAATGGCCTGTTTCACCACAGTTGTGGCACGAACGTGGACGTTCTTCTTCAGGGCAATCACGACGATAGTGTCCAGTGCCACCGCAATTATGGCACGAACGACCTGAAAAACTTGGACAATCACGCTTTACATGACCAGGTTTGCCACAAGCAAAGCATGCAGCATTGCCACGTGGAGCAGAACCTCCTCCTTGAGGACAATCACGGCGCAAATGTCCCGTTTCCCCACACCCATGGCATGTACGAGCATCAGCATATCCACTTGCACCTTCAGGCGATTCCATCTTTCTTTCAATGACCAAAATTCCATCCTTCGATGTCCGGATAGATTCCGGACTGGCCAACCATTGGATATCCGGAACTGCGCGTATCTTAGCGAGTTGGCTAACAACACAAGATACAATTGCACCATCTATTTATTTTATCTAATCACGTTCACGCACAATCGCAAGACCTCGAGCATTAAGTTGTTGTTCCCATCTATATGATATATTTAAAGTAGATTTTGATAAAACATTCGTACTCAATGTAGGATTTTGTGTAATAATTACGAATTCGTTCCGATCGAATTGCAAGTAGTTCGCGATTTGCCATTTCCATTTCCTCTTGAATTCTAATCATTTAGAGTGAGTGCTATTGAATATAAGAATGTCATATACTGTTTATCCATGCGATGGCGTTGATTGATCATACCACGACGACCTTGATGATCTTCCCAAACAGCACGACCTTTGATATGTTCAGATACTTTAACATGACGTAAAGCATTGTGTAATTGATCTTCTCGAGTAATAAACATTTCTACATTACGTCCAAGTTTTTTCTTTCCAAAGGATTCAGCTTCATTTCTCTTTGTAAGACCTGCAACTGGTCGCATTGCCATTCTTGCTTACAATTAGAAACTGATGGGTTTTAATTAGATAATAAACAGCTCAATGCTTTTAAAGCTACAAGGAAATTAAATCTATTCAAGTATTATATAGTTTGTTTAATGCTAGACAGAAAAATTTTATACAATTAGCAGCTATAGTATAGTATTATAGAAAACAATGAGATAAAGGAAGATTTATTTTCTTGATTGTTTCACTTGAATTCTAGCATTATCTGCATCTTCCATGGCAGAGTAATCTGTAATTGTATAAGGATCCATTAATATCGTCTCTCGATGCATCAATTTCTACAACTTTATTAAGCTCTATATTACCAATAGAAATCATACTAACGATGTCATTGGAATATCATATTCAGTAGATAAAAAGCTTTTAAGTACTGCAATTGTTTGGCCTTTACGAAACTATAACATCTTGATTTCATTTATCTATTTATTAGCCATTTACCTTTTCATGGGCTTCTGTTCCATCAGGGAGCTCAAATACAATATCAATTACTTCTTCTTGTAATCGACGAGCATCTTCTACCTTTGATTCATCTTCTGGAGCACTTGTTTCACGATTTGGTAGCGATAGATGAAGTTTCTCCATTCACTGTAGACACAAATTTGAAAATGTAAATCATCTAATACTCCACGCATCAACCGCTTTTTAACGGTTCTTCTATCAACTCTTTCTATATCATTTTGTGCCTTTTATGCTATTGTTATTGTATTGAGAACAAACATACCATGACTAAATGCTTGATATGATCACTTTACACTATTGATCACATTGCGCTTTTGATCACCTTGCACTTTTGACTTGAACACTGTAAATATAGCGCCAATAAGACACAATAAGAAATTTTCGAAGGTTATGACACATTAGTACATTTGATTAGCATCAAGATCGTTATGAAAATAACATTAAAGCTCATTTTGTTGTCTTCGTGTTTATTTGCATGGTGTAGCCATATGAATATTGCAAAATGCTGGCTGTGAGACGATTACAAGTGCTGAGGACTCGATGGTTCTCAAATGAAGCAATTAGCTTTCCACGCTCAAAATTAAAGTTCTTGAGCGAGAAACTAAAGCGTCCTGAAGCAGCATTTGAACCATTTATTACTCGTCTTGAGGATAATTGGTATACGAGTGAAAACGATATTTTGGCTTTGACATCATCGGATGCAACTACATTGAATATACCATTACGTGTATTGCAATTGCTTCAAGAAGAAAGTACAATCCAAGAAGAAAAAGTTACTGCTGTAGCTGAGCCTGTAATACAAGAAGCAACTACAGAATTGATTTCTGTAGAAATTCCAATGGCAGAAAATCATATAAAGAAAACTCAAAGAGCAAAATATGAAGAAACTCGAATTGGAAAGAAGAAATTAGAGGCGTATGGATTGACTGAAGCAGAAACTCCAGAAGCTTTGCGAGTGGAGTTGAAAAGATTTTTAGCACACATGACTACAGCTTCACTTGGTCAACTCGAACCACCTATTCGAATGGTATGACAAAATAAATTATTGAAATTCTCTATTTAGTTTACTAGGCTACAGCTCAACCTTATATTCGTCTGGTACGTTTGGCATTGGGATATGCTCGAGATCATACTCATTTTGAACTAGTATGTCTTGAAATTCTTGGTTTTGTACTTATATTAAAAATTAGCCATTGTCATTAAAAACACTTATTCCATCAGCTGAAGCTGCATCTGCAGAGACTGTATTTCAATACATCCAATGGCTTCGTCTTGAACGCAAAGCATCACCAAATTATTGTGCAAATATGCTACGTGCTTTGTTAAAATTGGCAAAATATCTCTATGGTCGAAATAGTCAATTAGATCCAACTTATGGAGATAAAGCTTTTGATGACATTCCCGTCATTCGCGAACTTCGTAAAATGCATAAAACCACAGCATTGCAATCAAGTCAATCTCTTCGAGCTGTTGATGAAGAAAAGGTAAGTACAATTTACATTATTTAGTTCATTGTTTTTAGAAATGGCTTGCATGGCCCGATTTTTTGGCTGTGGTGGAAGCCTTAAAAGCAGAGTGTAAAGAGACGACAGAAAATGGCAAACCACGAACAAAGTAATGTATAACACCTAAATATTAACTTGATATTGTTTCTAGGTACGCAATTGCAACAAGCTATCAAAAGTGTGTCATGCTTGGAATTTTTTCAGGAATTCCTGATCGCCAAAGAACATTACGTGAAATTGAAATTGGTCGAACATTGCATCAAAATGGTTCTGGTCAATGGATAATTACTCATGGTCCCGATGATTATAAAACTGGAAAGGCTTATGGTGAACGTCCTCCTTTGGTAACTCAATGATACAATTTGTTATAAACTCATATTAGGTTATCCCTGATCATATTGTACCATATTTGAATGATTTTCTAAAAACTTGGCGCAAAGAACTAAATCCTGTTGATCAACACAACTTTTTATTTTGCAATACAAAAGGTGAACCAGCTACTGCTGATTTCATCTATCGTACTTTTACACGTGCTATCTATCGCGTAAGTAAATCCTAAATTTTTCTATGTAAATACTATGTAAAATAGCACACTGGCAAAAAGACAAATCCTCATTTACTTCGTGATAGTATTGTGACATACTTACGTGGACAAAGTTCGGCTACAGAAAAAGATTTAGAAGCACTTGCTATTTACATGGGTCACAGGTACTTTAATCTCATGATTAGTATCTAAACCTAAATTGTAGCTTGCACATGCAAAAAAGTTCATACGATCGTCGTACAAAATCCCAAAAGGTTGCTCCTGCAATTTCTCTCATTCAATCTATCAAACCGTCCAACTTGAACAAATAGATGATCCAAAGCAAAGCAATAGCAATTTCTATCAACTTGATATCAATCTAATAATATCGCATACCTGATAACTTGATCACCAACCTAACAAATCAAATTACCAACACAGCAATCAAATAGTTTAAATCATTCCACGATATCAAATAGCAATTTTAAATTAAGCTGAATTCTGTAAAGCTAAAACACTTAAAAGAATTGATTCACATAAGTTTTGAGATAAATCACATAAGATCATTCAAATTCAAGATTCAAAAAATTGGATTTAATTTGAAATCGTGAATTTTGCTACAAAGATCAAATATATTTTTTTGTTTTTTCAATTTTGATTTCTATTGATTCCCATCACATTCAACACAATTTCAATGTTTATTTCATTGATTTATTTTCAAACTCAATTTTTCAAGTACTGTAGATACGTTTACAAACATGTGATGAGTAAGCTTTGCACCCTTTTTATACACTGTAGCAAAGAGAATGAATCTATTGAATGCACTGGCATTTTCCAATACTAAATTACATACAACATCATATCCTTATCACAAAATCAATAAACTTGACATTTTTCTGTTAATAATGCTTTTGTCCATTACATTATATGACGATTCTATTATTTTATTGGTTAAAATCATTTGATTACCAATTGCTGATTGGCTAATCAGGTACGTGTTGGTTTTCTGGAGCTGTATCTGAGCCAATCGGGACAATTAAATTTAATCCCATTTTGATAATGATTTCGATCCCATCAGCGACGATGGCGCACATCACACGCTTGTTGACGACAGCCATGGCTGATGCTGAGCAAAGATTAAGTAAAACACAAGATCCATTGCGAGATATTGCTACGTTTCGAGAACGATTGCATTATGTCAACCAAATTATGCAAGAAGCACTTGAAAATGCCAAACTTAATCCACGACATAGTCCAAATGCATATCAAACAATTGAATTTTTACACGATATGCAACAAAAATTGACTCAAGCAGAAGAAATTAAACGCGAATTCACATTGCTAGTCGAAATACAAGCTGTGAAAACGATATCGTTCCAACCAAATGCACTAACAACGTAAAATATGTATGTACTGCATATTTAGCTTAAGTTAAGTTTTTAAACATGGAAATGGTACTACATGAGCCATTTGATCCATTGCTTTAAGTGCATTAAGATATTGAGTGTTGACATGAACCCAGTCTTTTTCCAAGAGACCTTCAGTCCAGTAACCCATGACTGAACTTGGATTGTACTCGTAGCCACTTTCAGGATTTAAAGACCACATATAACCACCAGCATATCCAGGTTCTTTTAACATTGCAATTACATTTTGTGTCACACGTTGAGTTGTTTTGTTTTCATGGGCATCCAGAGTAAATAAACCACCAAATTCACCAAGAACAAGTGCTCCATCTTGAACTTTACGTAAATACCCAAACATTTCATCAGAGCTTTGAGCAATAATCTTTGATAGTGTTGCATCGTCGTACTCGGTGTAGCCAGTAATGACATCACCATCTCGTTTACCACCTTTGACAAGGTAACTTTGGGGATACACTGATGGAGAGTAATAATGTGGTGAGTACACCACCTTGTTGGCTTTAGAAAGTTTTAGTGGTTTGTTCCCTAAGGTGTTAGGTGAGAAGTGTTAAATAAATATAATTCATACCTGCTTCACGTAAACCACCACCCCACCAGTCAAAAAAGTACGATGTTTGATCTGCCACTGTGATGTTATGTTTAGCTGCATTACCTTCTACAAAAGCTAACCAGTTGCTACAACCAGCTAGCATTCGATTAGCAATAGTTTCTGCTCCAGTTTGAAAATCTTTAGGGCCATTGTCACCCCAAGTGGTGCCGTAAGGTTCATTTTTCATGTCGAGTCCAATGATGTTCCAATAGGTATCATTGCAAAAGTTGTGGGTTAAAATATCGACTGACTGCAAAAACTCATCAGCTGAAATGCTTGCACCAAACCATGCATCGCCTTTTTCAGTACTGTTGAGATTATGTAAGTCTAGTAGTACTGAAATGCCACGAGAACCAAGACCTTTGACAATGCCACCAATAGCTGTAATATATGATGTCAAGTCAAGTGCAGCATTGGCTTGTTGGTGCACCATATCGAAAGATGGTGGAGTGTTGTTAAGTAAACTTTTGACATTCAACGGAAGTCGAACGCTGTTAAATTTGTTGCGGCTTAAAAATGCACTGATTTCATACTAATAGATGAACGTGAGAAGGCTTTAGGTAAGTGCACTTACTAATGTTGTTCCATTTTGTTGATTTGTCCAAAGTCCAAATGGAATGTTTTTACTTGTTTCCATACCAAACCAATTGATACCTTTGATGGATATTGGTTTTTCAACATTGTCTTTGCCAATGACAAAGATTTGACCTTGTTTTGATTGATATTGTGGTAGATAGCAATCTAACATATATAAGTATAAATGATATCAACACATTCATACTTTGAGTTGCATAGTTGAGAGGATTGTTATCTTCATCTTGTGCCCACGTACTACCATCTTGGATTCTACCAATTAAATATCGTTCGCGAGTTGGTGCTGGAGTGGCCATTGTTGGTATCGTTGTAGTTTCCAAAGCTGTTGTTTGCTCTTTTGGTTTTGTTGTTGTGAAATGCCATGTCAAAGCAACAGCTACAGCAGCAACAATAACCAAGCCAAAAGTTATCACAAACATAACTTTACGTCGTCTCTAAAACATATCAATAAGTAAAACATAATGAATTAAAATAGTTACCGACGATGATGATGGTGCTAGCATTGGAGATTCATCAGTATTCAAGACAGCTTCAGTATTTGGACTGAGCACATTATCTTGATATTTATACGTTGGTGTTTCCATCGTCAAAAGAAAAATGTTTTTTAAAAAGTCGCATCAAGTCGATGGTTGTCATTTCCAACTTCAATTACAAGCTAAAAACTGCAGGAATCAAATTTGTATTGTGTGGTTTTATTTGTCAAATCTCCGTTGTACTTGATGTTGGTTACAATGTGTATGTACCTACAACACCTGCAGGATGGTTGTTATATCGTTTGCGACCAGAAGTTTTTGGCTTTTTTAGGCTCGTCCACAGCCAAAATGTCATTTCTACGCTCCAGTCCTTGAACTAAACACATCTGTTTACAACATATGGTATGTTTTTGTATTGATATTAGCATATAAGTCAACACAGTTTATGACGAAAGGCTGTATTTAGCATTAATTTTCTCCATACAATTGTAATACATATTCTTGTGATGAATTAGAGTCTTTATACTATGTTTTAACGTTGTAAAATGCCTTGTCCATGGAGATGAGAAGAATCTGATAGGTAAATTTTTCGACATTCCAATGGTTGAATATCTGGAACAGAATGTGATGCACATTTTTGCATTGTTGAGAGAAGATTGTCCCTAAAAAGCAACGATGGAATGGCAGATAATTTTTTGTTTCATGGATGTAAAGATTGTCGATGCAACTGATTCGATTTATACGAATTTTGATATTGTAGCACAAAGAAAGTTTTCAATGACATGCACTTGAGATACATTTGTTGACAAATGAAGTTATCGTACAAGATTGTGGGAAGATTGAGATGAATGCGTTTAGAAGTAGCTGGTTTGATTGATTTTGCGCAGATTGTGATTGAATTAAAATGATGGCGATTGTAGCTTGCTGTGAAAATTGTGGTACGATTTACATGGGAGGAATTAAAATCTGTTTACTTTTCGTCTTTTGCAGGTTTAGAATCCTTCTTTTCATCCTTCTTTGGTTTCTTTTCATCCTTCTTTGGTTTCTTTTCATCTTTTGGAGGGTCCACAATAACACGAACATTGAATTTGCGGAATTGATGGAAATTAGTCACAACACTGACACCACATACATTCTATCGAGTGATTGAGTATAGCAAAGTAAATATGAAAAGAATACCTTGAAAATTTCAATCAAAATGACAACTTGAGGCGTGGTAAGATCAACTTTATGTTGTTCACCGACTACTGCGACGCATGCATTGATAATATCCATCGATGGGATATTTCCCGAATTACGTTTTTTAACTTCAACGCAAAATGTCAAGTCTTTCGTATCTTTGAAATGTCGTTCAATAAATGGTGTCACTGCTGTCGTAATATCTTCCACACTAGGAAAGCACAAGTTTTCCAAAGGAATGAGACGCTGAATAAAGCGTGAAGAGAATTGTTTTGTATCGACAACTTCTTCAAAAATTCGATCCACAAGAGCAATCACTGGAATCTTTCGATCAACAATTTGAATCATGATAATGCCTTTAACTCCCTACTCCATCGTTCTTTACAATAGCAATTAGGATATTTACATACCGTATCCAAAGCAACAAATCGTCCTTTATCTTTTTTCAATCCTTTGATTTCCTCAGCAAGTTTTTCAGCCGATGTTTTCGAATCACCTTCTTCTTCCTCTTCGTTATCTTCATCATATTTAGGATAATATTTTTCTGCTGCTTCATTCAAGATATTCAAAACATCTTTAACAACTTGACGTTCCTTAATACGATCACAAGTCACAAGAATCCCTGCATATCCTTTAGCTGTAGACGCAACATTACGTTTTTTCTACAAAATCACATCGTATAAGCTTCTAGACCATTGTTTCTTTTACATACATGAGCTGGAGGTTGCCATGCAGCTTTACGTTTGCTTCCAGACATGACGGTATCACTCATTGAATCTTATTGTCAATGCTTATTCACATTGATTGGACTCAATTAGCACTTGTTTTAAACCGGATTTCCATCAAAATTGATTCAAACTATTCTTTTAGTTTTACTATACTAATAAATCGCAACAAATCTGTTTTAAACACCTGTAAAGTTCTTTGATTGGCTCATATTATAGTCTAAAACGAACAATAACTTTTAACAGCAATTTATTGCGTTATAGTAAAAGTTCCTGGTGCTTAAAGTATGTCTTCAATAGAGATTGATTGCTAAACAGCATTGCAAGGTTTAAAGGTAGATATTGTTGCAGGTAGAAAGTAGAAGATGCAATTGGATGAGTAACTCGTTAAAGTACGATCACGTATATTTAAAAATTGTATGATGATCTGTTAAAGTACGGAAAACATGTTTATGTGATGTACTTGTATCAAGGGAAGTGTGTGCTTGTAACGGAACGAGTGGTCCAAGAAGTCGTCAGTCAGCAAGTCAAGTCGTTGTGAAGAATAATGAGCCGTCCTCAAGCTGCCCTCGCTACATGGTGGAAGAAATACGCCCCTGAAAGTGGCCGTGTTGTGCGTACTTTGTCTCCTTATGAGCAACGTCCTGTTGATTACTTGATCAAGTCGGCTCCACAAAAAGCTTTGCGCAAAGTGCAAGAAAATGCTTTGATGCTTGTGCCAAGTTTCCTTTTGTTGTGGGGAACTGTCGCTTGGTCCAAGGCTGAAAACGACCGATACCACCGCTCTCATTGGGCGTAAATCATTTATCGCGATGTAAGATTCATAGAATGTATATTTTCGCGATCAGTAAACATTGTCAATCGATCAATGGCTCGTTGTTGTCCTTATCCTTCGCACATTCCTATCTACAACACCTTATCAAACAGTGTGAATAACGCCTTTTTCAATCATCAATTCAGCAGGAATTCATCAGCAATGGAGTCATATACTTGCATCATCCTTGCTATACTTGCACGTATACAAATTTCAAGACAATTTGTCTGCGATAGTTTTGCAGTCAGTCGTGACTTGTAGTTCATATACCATTAATTTTCCCATGATCGTCCTCAACTGCTATATTTATCTCCTTTTTTAACATGGGACTGCTTCTATTGTAAGAAAGTTATATCAAATAGAGACACTATCGATATTATTTCCCGGTTACATGTTTGTTATCCGGTAGATCCATTTTCATATTCATTCTTTCGACCGAAGACATGGCTGATGCATCTTCCCGACCCGCGATGGGCCGTTCTGAGAGCTCAATTCCACATGCAATGGAGTCTAGTTGGACGAATTCAATGCTACGTCAGTCCCTACCTCGATCAGCTTCAGCAGTATCGTTGCCTGTGCACAGTGGCACGAGTTTTCAGACTCCAACCCACATCATGGACCACAAGACTGAAGCACAATTTGCAGCGGAAATGAAACATGCTCTTTCAATTGTTGACAAGTTCTTTGGCCCTTCTGTGCTACAAGATCATTCGATTCCTAGAGAATTACTCATGGAAGCACAAGGACTTGTGTTTTTGACAGTATATAAACTTGGATTTCTTGTGTCTGGAAAAGGTGGCAAAGGTTTTGTTATGGCTCGTACTGCAAATGGATGGTCGGCTCCTGCATTTATTGGAAGTGGGGGCGTTGGATTTGGTATGATGGTGGGTGGAGAAGTTGTGAATTATATTATCATTTTGAGCTCGAGAGGTGCAGTCAAGACCTTTACCCGCAATGGACAAATTCAACTTGGTTCGGAATTGGATTTGGCTGTTGGACCACTTGGAAGAGCTGCTGCAGCTAATTTAAATGTTGGTCGTGGTGGTGTTGCTCCAAATTATTCGTACTCGCATTCGATGGGATTATATGGTGGCATTGGGCTTGCTGGTGCAATTATCGTCTCGAGAAAATCATTTAACGACA
Organism: Thraustotheca clavata; assembly: GCA_002081575.1. Lineage (NCBI taxonomy): Eukaryota > Oomycota > Saprolegniomycetes > Saprolegniales > Achlyaceae > Thraustotheca > Thraustotheca clavata. The sequence continues at coordinate 10,878 of JNBS01002242.1, forward strand.
AATGCTATGGTTCTCATGTACGTGTGAAATCACTTTTAGCGGGTGAAGTTGCTTGTCCATTAGCTCAACCTTTGTGGGAAGCTTTGGATGCAGTTCTCAACATTAAACGTGAATATCGCAATGGTGTTCCTGTTGTAAACCCTCGTAGTGCAATTTGTCATGAATGTGGGTATGCAAACAAAACTGGTGCTCGTCAATGTGAACGTGAATCCTGCCAAGCTCTTCTCGTTTATTCCACTGGTATCCACTCGGGCAAACGAACAATTGGTAAACTTGTTCTTGCACCTGGTATGGAATAGCCAACATTGTTGTTATTCATTTCGTTTTTGTTTTAATCCCAATACCACTTCAAATTCTAATCTTCTCTCATCATTTTAGTCATTAAATTCACTTCCTTTCCTCCTCAACTTTTCTCTCATATTTATAATTGCTTATCACATACTTTAATCACTCACATCCCATTCATCTTACCTCATTCGACACTGTGAATATCGTTTGATCAATCCACTCTAAAGCTCTATCCTATTCATCTCATTTCACTTTAAATAGCTTAATGACACTAGATATATGTTCTACAATACAGTATCAATAATGCTTGTGTCATTATACAATTCTTACAATCCAAATTACCATTCAAATAATCGTTTTTATAGTGACTAAAGATACAATCATCCTACTCATGTATAAAAGATAACTCTACTATCATTTAGTTCTTCCAGTTAATGCTCTATCAACAATGCTAAAACTTGATATGGCACAACTTTGTAAATTTTTTTGAAGACAACAAAGCGTCGTAAGTACGACGTACTTTATTGCAACTTTACACTAATTTCGAAAAGTTTCGATCTTGAACAGACACGGTAGTTTCCATTTTGGCGCAATGTTCAAGAACACGTTCCAGTCGGGGTTCCTATCGATCCTTTATAGCATTGGGTATGTGAATATGTACACTTAAATTCTATGTATTCTCTCTGTAGGAGTAAGCCTCTTCAAATTTGGGACAAACAAGTACGAAATGGTCATATTAAACGTATTACAGATCAAGATATTCAATCGTCTGTACTTGAAATCATGGGAACGAACGTGAGTACGAATTTCATTGCTTGTCCAGCTTTACCAGCAAAGACACTTGGCATTAAACTTCCATTTCTTGTCATGATCATCAAAAATTTAAAGAAATACTTTACATTTGAAGTCCAAGTTCTTGATGATAAAAATGTACGTCGTCGTTTTCGTGCTTCCAATTATCAAAGCAGTACACGTGTCAAACCTTTTATCTGTACGATGCCAATGCGTCTTGATGAAGGATGGAATCAAATTCAATTTAATCTTTCCGATTTTACACGACGAGCGTATGGTACCAATTATATTGAAACTTTACGTGTTCAAATTCATGCGAATTGTCGTATTCGTCGCATTTACTTTTCGGATCGTTTGTATTCGGAAGAAGAACTTCCACCAGAGTTTAAATTGTTTTTACCTGTGCCAAAAGGAGCAACAAATGATCAACCAAAAACAGAATCCATCAGTATGTAGACTAATGGACACAAATCCATCCAACAAGAGAATACACACCGCTTTAAATGTCTACTACGTATCTATCTGATCAGCTTTTTCATTCCTACACTTTCACTTCTTTTCATTCCCGTTCATTTTTTAGGTATCGCAGGTCCAAAAATGCTACACACTTTGAAAAACATCCCCAACAATCCAAGCTTTGAATGATCTACATGCAAATATCTACAATTTCCTCTACTTTACAGAATATTTCATCATCATATCCATACAGAATTACTTGGTAGACTTTCTTTTCCATTGAAATTAGCATGAAATATCATCATAGTATGTACCAGATGGAATTCTTATTTTTTGATTGATTTTTCGACCGATGGTTCTCAGCCGAGCATGGCGATGCTTCTCGACATCATCGATTAAATCTCGCTTAGACTTTAAAGCTTTGTGTGCAAATGTGAATGCTGCAGTAGATAATGTGGCTGTCAGAAAGAGTGGAGGAGATCCTGCAAAAGTGGCTGCTTTATACTTACAACATGGGGCACAAACCCAACAAGTGAATTTACTACGTCAGGAACGCAATGCTTTGGCCAAGAAAGGAGCTGATGAAGCTGCTCGTCAACGTGGCAGAGATATTAAGAATGAAATTCAATCATTAGAAACTTCTCTAGCTCAAATTACTGAAGAAATGGTACTATAAGAACTAGATTTCATATTGTTAACCTTTGGTTAGGAACGTGAAGCTTTATTGTTGCCAAATCATACACATCCTGAAAGTCCTCATGGACCTGAAGAAAACTCGGTGATTAAACATGTCATTGGAACAATGCCAACTTTTGATTTTACACCTCGCGATCATTTAGACATTGCTATGGATCTTGATATTCTTGATATGAACTCCAAGATTGCAGGCTCACGCTTTGCTACACTTAAAAATGACGGTGGATTTATTAGTTGATGAAATTATGCTTAGCTTTGAAATAGGAGCAATGCTAGAACTTGCTCTTGTGCATTGGAGCATGGCCAAGCTTCGTTCCAAAGGATTTACTGTGCATTTACCTCCTGATGTTGCTCATACATCTATCGTGGAAGGATGTGGTTTTCAACCACGTGGAGAAGCCACTCAAGTATATTCTGTAGCAAATACAGATTTGTCTTTAGTTGGTACTGCTGAAATTCCATTAGCAGCTTTACACGCTGATTCAATTCTTTCAACAGAAGAACTTCCACTTCGTGTAGCTGCATTTGGTCATTGTTTCCGTACTGAAGTTGGTCATGGTGGCAAAGACACTCGTGGTTTATACCGTATCCATCAATTTAGCAAAGTTGAAATGTTTGCCTACAGTAAAGCTCCAATAATGATCTTACAACTTAACTTTATGTAGGTACATTAGACCAAGCTGAAGCAATGATGAAAGAATTACTTGATGTTCAAATAGAAATTATATCTGAACTTGGTTTACATGCTCAAGTTGTTGATATGGCAACAGAAGATTTGGGTGCTCCTGCTTATCGTAAATTTGATGTTCTTGCATATATGCCTGGTCGTCAAAGTTTCAATGAAATTTCAAGTTTAAGCAATTGCACTGATTATCAAGCACGTCGTTTAAACATTCGTCACAAAAATGAACAAGAAAAAACACAATTTGTTGCCACATTAAATGGCACAGCATGTGCAATTCCACGTTTGATTATAAGCATTTTAGAATCGTATCAACAAGCTGATGGAAGTGTTTTAATTCCAAACGTTTTACGTCCTTATTATGGAGGACAAGATCGCATTGTTAAACTAATTGATGATTTTTTTCACCCATTTATGCAATAGATATTCTTGGGTACGTTCAAGAGGGACAATCCATGGAAACCTTTTTGTCTGGTCGCATTTAATTTGGCTACTTTACACTTTCTTTAAAAAACGTCGCATTGTGTTAGATTGGCGTTTTTTTCATTTAGCTACTTGCTCTTCAAGCAGTCACCACTGACGATCGCAATAGGCAGTTAAGGGCACATCACTACATACTGTATTGTATTTCATTTCGTACTATTGTATGTCGGTCGTACCGTAATATCTATTTCCCATATATACGACTTTATATACAAATTTGTATAGAGATTCAATCTTTGTATCAAACAATATCTATAGAACTAGATGAACTGACTGCAATATACCCCAATTAAACGTGTGCAACGCATCGTGTTTATATTCCGACACTACATTAAACCTTCGAAACATGTTTGTTTTATACTGATAAAACGTAGATTATAGGAGGTTTTTTACAACGGTTGCGCAATAAAACGGGAAAAAACGATGTGGGGCGTTTGGTAAACACTGCAAGCTTGTACCTGCGACAATCACACGACGTCGGCGTGTGTACACAAAGGATGTGCCAATGTGATTTGATTGGTTTTTTTATTTGAAATTGGTTTCATGACACATCAACGTCATATAAACTAAACCAATCAAAAGTTGATTCGTTTCCGTGCCAACCTCTAAGATTTTGTATAAAAGGACAGAGGGAGATATCTTTCGAGGATACAGTGAATCACTTTACATTTTACCGTCAAGACCATAGAACTCAAGATGATGTCTGTCTTGCGTCGTGCTGCTTCTGTTGCTGCTAAACAACCATCGACTGCTTACACTGGCACGTGGGTTCGTGCTTTTTCAAGTTTGCCAGACCTTGAAAAGGTTGGTTTGAAAACCACTGGTCAAGTATTTCGCAATTTGAGTTATGCTGAAATCGCTGAACATGAAAAAGCTAATGCTGAAGGTGTTTTTGTCAAGAATGGTACATTCAAGGTTGATACTGGCAAGTTTACTGGTCGTTCGCCAAAGGACAAGTACTTTGTCGAACAAGCTCCTTCCAAGGATAACATTTGGTGGGGTTCAATCAATCAACCTATGAAGCCTGAAGTGTTTGATGAATTGCATGAAGTTGTCAAGAAACACTATGGCAAGGCAGACAAGGTCTATGTGTTTGATGGTTATTGTGGTGCCAACCCAAATTCCCGCAAGCGTGTACGTATTATTACTGAATTGGCTTGGCAACATCATTTTGTCACCAACATGTTTATCCGTGCCAAGACCAAGGAAGAAGTTGAAAACTTCCAACCTGATTTTACCATTATCAACGCCTGTAAAGTCACTGATGAAGACTACAAGAAGCATGGCCTTAACTCGGAAGTCTTTGTTGGCTTCAACATTGAAAAGAATGTTGCCATTATTGGTGGTACCTGGTATGGTGGTGAAATGAAGAAGGGTATCTTCTCCATGATGAACTACTGGCTTCCTTTGGAAAAGATCATGGCTATGCACTGCTCGGCTAACAAGGGCAAGAACGGTGATACCGCTCTTTTCTTTGGTCTTTCGGGTACTGGTAAGACCACTTTGTCGGCCGATCCACAACGTTATTTGATCGGTGATGATGAACATGGTTGGGATGATGAAGGTATCTTCAACTTTGAAGGTGGTTGCTACGCCAAGACCATCAACCTTTCGGAAGAAAATGAACCTGATATTTACCGTGCCATCAAGCGTGATGCTATGCTTGAAAACGTTTGGATTGATGAAAACAATGAGCCAGACTACTACAACACTTCCAAGACTGAAAATGGTCGTGTTTCGTACCCAATTCACCACATTGACAACCATGAACCAACTTCGAGCGGTGGTCACCCAAACAACATCATTTTCTTAACTTGTGATGCTTATGGTGTTCTTCCACCAGTCTCCAAGCTCACTGCTGGCCAAGCTCAATACCATTTCCTTTCGGGTTACACTGCCAAGGTTGCTGGTACTGAACGTGGTGTGACTGAACCAACTGCCACTTTCTCGGCTTGTTTCGGTGCTGCTTTCTTGCCATTGCACCCTACCAAATATGCTGATTTGCTCCAAGAAAAGATCCAAAAGCACAAGTCGGATGTCTACCTTGTCAACACTGGTTGGACTGCTGGTGGCTACGGTGTCGGCAAGCGTATGTCGATCAAGGACACTCGTGCTTGCATTGATGCTATCCTCGATGGTTCGATCAAGAAGTCGGAATTCCAAACTGATCCAATCTTCGGTCTTGCTACCCCAAAGACTCTTGGCAGCATCTCTCCATCCATCTTGAACCCACGTGATGCTTGGGAAGACAAGGCTGCTTATGATACTACCGCCAAGAAGCTTGCTGGTATGTTCAAGGCTAACTTCCAAAAGTACATTTCCAAGGACCACACCGACTACTCCAAGTTCGGCCCTGTTGTCTAAGTATTCTTCATAATAAAAATCATGTACTAATTGTTAAAATGAGCTTCTCTACTGCAATTCAAGTCAACTAGGTGATTGCACTTAGGATAGAGATAGGCAATAGAAACTTGATTGAGATTTGCATATCTTCTTAAATCTCGACACCATACACTGCATAACCAACCCATGGACCTAATGGTCGAGTGTCGACATGCTCAAGGTGTTTGTTAGCTTCGAGATAAGCCGCTATCTTAGTGTAGCCATAGAGTTTAGCTATTAGAATTGCTTTTTCAGAAAACCCTTCGAGACGATGGGTGACAAGAAATTTCACCACGTCAAAATGACCACCAGCTACAGCGCCATCGATAGCAAATAATGTACACCCTTCGCTGCGATGGTGGTGGAGATATTCAACGACATTTAGGTGCCCATTCCCAGCAGCTTGATCGAATGCATTCACTGTGCACCCACAAGTGTGGGATTCATGGAGATATCGCACCACGTCTAAATTGCCTGCACCAGCAGCCATGTCCATGGCTTCTTCTGATCCTTCAAGGTTGCACGATTTGGATAAAAACTCAAGGAGCTCTGGGGAGCCAAGTACAGCAGCTCGATCAAAAGTCGTGGTGGAAGCACCAGGTACTTGGTTTTCATGAAGGTATTTTACTACAGCAAGGTTTGGACGTAACCCTACATAGTACCAAGCACTTGAAGTGGCTTGAACGTTGTGAACTGTGTAAAAGTACTCTAAAAGGGATGGATCTGCTGATAAAACTGCTTTGTTGGCCATCGAATTGGTCACACTTTGAGGATACTGCGATGAGAGATAGTAAATTATACTTCTTTGTTTTTCATACAATGCTGCTTTAAGAGCTGGTCGAACAAATTCAATGGAACCAGATGTGTCAAGGAGATATCTAAGCACTTGTTCGTGTCCATTGCCTGCAGCTTTTACTAGTGCATCGCCAAGACCAGTATGAGATGCTTTGGGTTCTAATAGCTCAACTACACCTAAGTGACCTCGGGTGGCAGCTTTACTAAGAGCTTCATCGACTGCAGTAGCGACATCGTATTGTTCTGAAAACTTTGTAGCAATTGTAATTTGACCAAAAGCAGCAGCACACACAAGTGCTTTGGCTGGTAAGAGGTAATCAATAAGGCAAGCTTGATATTGCTTCAGAATATCTTGATTCCCTTCAGCTATAGCCACATGAATAGAGAGTAAATGAGGTTGGTTTGCATCAGATTGAGAAAGATGTAGATCTGGTAACGATAGTACTGATGATTGAATTTGAGATTGTAAAGAAGCCTGTGTTTCAGCATTGGAAATGCTCACACCATGCCGAAAAGTTTGTTTCTTTGATAAAGGAAGCCCCACCAGGCTAATTGAACGCTCATAGTTAATAAGAGTCAAATATAAGCCACTTTGATATTGTGTAACAGCTGAAACTAATGACGAATTGGTTAGTACTCGCGTGGCCCCTGAGCATTGATCTGGTAATGCATATAATGCCACCATAGAGATAATTGAAAGATGATAAGATATTAAAGAACTTAGCCATTAACGATGACTTAATAGGCGTTGAATTTCTTCTTTACCATGTCTTTACCACAAACTAAGAAGTTTCAATGATTAGCTGTGCTACAAAAAGTGCTTTTTTATCGGGTGGTGGTGTACAAGGGCAGCCATTTTTAGCATTGCCTTGGTAGTATTTGGCAGAGGATCAAACGGTTTATAATCAACTTTGCAATATGTTGTCGTTGGGTACACACCATTAGTGAAATAATCGGTCACAATTTTATGCATACAAGTACTTGGTTGAGATACTGAAGCTCCATGCCCATAGCCTTCACGAACAACTAAAATTGAATTGTTGGAGCCAAATATTTCATGCATGTGTTGAGCACTGTGAAGTGGAGTCACAGGATCATGAACGTTGCTCAAAATAAGTACTTTGTTTGAAAAAGTGTGGTTCCATGGACCTGTGAAGCGCTCAATTGGAGTTGTTGACCAAAATTTTGTGAAGACTAAATTGGCAATCCAAACTCCACCAAGATAAGCTGATGAGTTTTTAGCATGGTGAAAACCATCAACCCAATTTTCAAGTGTGTTGGACTCAAGTTCACCATCGTTGCCCATGTAAGGAAGTCCACCAAGGCTCATGTCACGACCAGCTCCATCAATCGGGCAAACATCAGCAGTACTGGGAGCTTCATAAGTTCCATTCATCATTTGAGAAAGCGAATATGCAAGAACAGGCCATGATGTAGGAGAGTAAAGTGCTTGAAAAATTTGACCTCGAATGGCGGACGAAGTAATACGGACAAGATCATTTCCACCTTGAACAATCAAAGGTTTTAACTCTACTTGATCCAAAAAGAGTTTGAGTTTATGTGCAAGATAAGGACGAGGAGTTGAGCCTTCAGCTAGGGGACAAAGCAATGGTCCAGCAGATTCACATTCAAAAGCGAATCCATCAAATACATCATCCATATTATCGATGCAAGAACTCCAGAACCCAGGAATTGATCCAGTGTATTTAGTTGCATCAACTACAGAATCAATAATAAATCGGCCAACACGATGAGGAAACATGTTGGCGTACGTAGCACCTAAAACTCTAGACAAAAGTGAATTGCAAGCTAAGAGTTAGTTGACTTACGTTCCATAGGAAAAGCCCATGTAGTGCATTAAATCTTGTTTTAATGCTTCACGGATTAAATCCATATCACGAGCAACAAAAGCTGTTGAGAGGTATTTTAGATAGTCTCCTTCATAGTGTTTACATCGTTCAACCAATGGTTCATAGTTGCTAGCTAACGCTTCGAACTCTGAAGTTGAAAGATTACGCTCAAATGGTAAGTCAACATGACGTAAGAGTTGAGTTTCTTTCCAAGCTGTAAATTCGTCTTTAGAGCATCGAATTGCTTTTGATTTACCAATTCCACGAGGATCAAAACCCAAGACATGATACTCCCCACCAGTAAGAGCAATAAATGCTGGTTGAGCCAAAACAGTGCCTGGTCCACCTGGGCCACCAGGATTAAGCAAAATTGTCCCTAGAGGATTTGGACTACTTGAACGATAGCGTTGTACAGCAATGTCAATAGTGGCAGAATTGTTTGGGTTTAAATGGTTTAAAGGAACTGTTAAAGCACCACATTCATAACGAAGATCTATTTGTCCTTTGCATGGACCCCAATGAAATGGATCATCAGCTACAGCTACAGCAAGAATTGAAAGAATTGCAATTGAGTTGACCACCATACTGACAAATGAAGAGTGCTGATAACTTGTGTCAATAGCGACACCTGATTAGCAAACAATCATTCCGTTTTGATCAAGGCCGTAATACAATTAATGTCAATCAATGTCTTATAAGTAAAGATCAATGGGAATACAACTGGGTTAGTATTCAAATTAAAAGATAGGATTTCAAGTTAATAGATAATAGTGTCATAAAACAAGTCTAGAAAGGCGACAATGACAAGACAAACATTCTCTATCATATGAACTCAGATGATCCAAACATCTGTTTATACTACGTAAACCAATATACAAATAACAAAAAGGGTGTTTTTCATACACTTGAATTTGTTTAACCTAAAGGTAAAGTACAAGGTTAAATTATAGGTACAATTGTCAAACAAATATCAATTAATTATGCTATTAAACATATTGCTAAATGAATTTGGGAGCATTTTATAAATTCATTACTTCTTGATTAGTTGTATCGACTAACTTCCCCAATATTTATTTAACTTTACTCTTAGTATTAGGATGATGCAAATACCATGACAATGGTAAATGATTTAAGCTTCAAGTTTTGAAGGATAAAGAGTTGAAAATGTATCATAATCTTCTCTGAGGGTGTCAAGAGAATCAAAGCATTCTTCATATACATTCCAATAATTGGAATGCTTTAGTCGAAATTGACATCGACCAAGAATTTGAATGGCGTCGACCATGATGCTAAACATGTTTGGAAGCATATTAGGAGCTTCCAAAACACAATTGGAGCTAATTTGTAGTTTATTCATGATAAGACGGGTCTCGGAAGGATGAAGACCAAATTTATGGCATGTTGCCATCAATTGGTACAGCACGTTGGCTATATGATAATAGTGCACTGCGAGTTCAGTGCCTTGCACTCGATAAATCAATGCGTCTGCTTTGTATTCGAGCAATTCAATATATGGTGACCAACTCGAAGGCATAAATTGGCCTAATTTTGCTACAAACTGAGGCATGAATTCCGCATAATCAACCACCGCTCGAGGGCTTTTCACCAAGGTGTCTATGATTTCGGACATACTGTCAGAAAATGGAGCGAGGCAAAATACCGCGACACTAGCGCCATCCTTGATATCATTCAGTAGACTTACACATTCCATAGCAACTTCTTTATACATTCCGTCCTCCAAAGGGTTAGATTTGATTTTAGACACAGCCAATTCGTTGTCGCTTTCATTCACCATAGAATCTTCTGCTGGTACCATCAACGATGCTGATGCTTTAGGTACAAATTCTGGTATCGAGCATGAATTGATCATGGAGCCAACCATCTTGACAAAACCAACAGCAGCAGGAAGTGCAAACAATACGGCCAACATTGAAAATACTTTAATGACTATTCTCATTGTGTTTTATTTTGTAGAATGGACAAAGTAATTTTGTTGACACCATATCACATTCAACGGCACCATCAAGTCCACAATAACTCAGTATCATCACCTTGGTCTAATTTCGTCCACAAAATTCATACATAAGCATTGGAGCAGAACAATGCAACAATACAGCCTAAAGTACAAATTAATTCAACGGAAAATTTAAACAAATAGTCATAAAGTTGGCTGTCTGTTGTGATATTGTGCCAACGACACAACGCATAAGAAAAATAGTAGTTTATATTGATCCATCATCCCATCGTAAAAATTTGCCTGATTACATAGTATATTGAATCTATCTCTATCATTTCATCATGCTTTTACAATTATGACACAGATTATGTTATAGACGATCTAAATAGAGCAAAACATATTAAGAGTGTTTGTCTTTCAAGTTCGGAACCTCAAGTTCACTTTCGCATACGAATCAAGAGACTCTTCTTAACTAAGAAGTTCTACTATATACAAATTTCAAGTAACTTTATTCCTACCGACACTCTAAATGGAATCAATTAACAATTAACTACATCTAGTCATCACCTATAGCTTCCTACGCATTTAAAAAGCTTTTCTATGTCTCTTATCGCCACATCCGATTTCGATGGATTTCGTGCATTTACTTCCTCGTCATCTTAAGAACTTCACCGAAAGGTCGAAATTGAGTCATTCACTATAATAAAATAAAAGTTTAATTTTACATACAATTTTCAAATTACATGTTATAAAATAATATAAACGATTAGAAAGTCCTTCCCTTGTAGAATCTGATTGGTTCAAATCCCTTCAACGCGTTTCTGATTGGCCTACTCTTACATGGTCAAAGGCCATTGGTTAATACTTCCTCGACACTGTTGCATCAACCTTTGGCTCTCATAAACGAATTCATTCAATGGCAACTCGTACGTTAAGTAGATGCTCCATATATGAACTTAGCGATTGTAGCTAAACGTGCAAACATCGGTACTTCGACCGTAGCTGAAGCTCTTGAAGGTCTCAAGAAGGGGCAATTTGTTGTCGTTATGGACAATGAAGATCGTGAAAATGAAGGCGATTTAATCATGCCAGCTCAATTAGCTACAGAAGAATCGTTAGCTTTTCTAATCCGATATTCGAGTGGTGTAATTTGTGCTCCATTAACACAAGATCGTATTGAAGAATTGCAATTACCATTGATGGTACCAAATAATACTGAAGTTCGAAAATGTAAATTTACCATTACTGTTGATTTAAAAGAAGGCACATCCACGGGAATTTCTGCTGCTGATCGTGCTGCTACAATTCGAGCTTTGGCTGATCCTAATGTGAAAGCTAATGCATTTAACCGTCCTGGGCATGTTTTCCCATTGCTTGCAGTTGACGGCGGAGTGCTTTCACGAGGTATTATTCAATTAGCTTTGTGAATTGACAACTTATAATTTTTAGCTGGGCATACTGAAGCTGCTGTGGATTTAGCACGTCTTGCAGGATGTTCTCCTGCTGCTTATATTTGTGAAATTAATGATGACAATGGACGTATGCTTCGTCGTCCTCAATTAGAAACTTTTGCAGCTACGCATGGATTGCATTTAATTACCATTTCAGATTTGATTCGGTACCGATTCTCTCATGAAAAAGGTATGTTTTATCACTCTTGTGCAAAGAAATTGAAGTTGCTTAGTGATTCAACGTATTGGAACAACAAGTGAAGTGATGACACCTTTTGGTTTGTGTCGTAAAGTAGCTTATAAATCCACCTTTGACAACCAACGGTACGTCCACATCCTTCAAACTTGAGTTGCTTATCTTTACGTAGCTATGATGCATTGGTAGTTGGCAATATTCAAGCTACAGGATCGTACATTTATTTTGTTAAGAGCAGTGTCGAAGGCAGTATTGAATCGCAATATGCTTTACAATGGTTAACCAAAAACAAGTTTAATGGTGTGTTGGTATTTGTCCCTGGTTACGAAGGTGAATATATACCATTGTTAACAATACTAATGAAAATTTCTGTGTAGGTTTGGTTGATGTAAGTGGTGAACTCATGGCTAAACAATCAATCTTTGGTATGGGTCTTCAAATCGTTCAAGAAATGGGAGCTACATCTGCTACACTTCTTGCAACATCGACACCACTCTTTGATACAAAAGGCTTTGGAATTGCCATTGAACGTGTTCAAATTTTGGACTTGGCATAAATTAGGCAAAACATTCGTACATGTAATCGATATCCATAGAAATTCAATCTAGTTTGTTATGCCATCCGTATCAAAAGTTTGATAGGAATCTTTAAATTGAAAACATATCACATCTTTATGGGTAACCAAAGTTGATATGTCAGCTTCGTCCATCGAAAGGCCAACCGAATCAATAGACAGCATGTGACAACGTAGCTTTTGTTCATTACCACAGGTGAATACTGGATGATAGCCTACCACTTGAATAATTCCATGTGAATTGTAAGCTAGCTGAAAAGATTCAAGTGTTTTGTGCATTTCAATGATAATTTGTATAGATCGATTCAGGCACGGTAAGTTAATAAGAATCAAGATTTTATTTTTGATCTGTCGTAGTATGAAGTCTATCACCTAATCCACCATATTATATGCTCCCAGCAGTTGATGTCGAAGTGACCAAGTTACTATCACATGAGAATGGAGCTATCATTTGTCTAGGCTACTTTTTACTGAATGGCTACGATTCGTTTGAGATTCATCTAAGTCTTTAAAATTATCCCAGGAAACATGGATAAGAGTTCCTTTTATGTTTTATAATGGTTTAACTTGTAGATTTAAGATTGTAATGCTTCAACTGGTTTAGTTAACTAAAATAGTCGATGATGGCCATGAAGCTGTAGACCATAAACACCTTAGAATTCTCCGTGTGGACTGTAGGTGAAAGATATTGTATTTCTTAGAAATAGAGTATGTAAAGCTAGCACAAATGATTGAACGGTGGAGATGGAAGAGATAAAGACAATGCAATGAATACTTTCGCCTATCACACTGTTTTTGGTTTACAAATAAGTCAATGCATCCAAAGTGCTCGTTGTCCCACCCTCAAAGCTAGTCTTGTGACCAACTAAATTCACACACCTGTACTCTTTTCACTGTCGCATGAAACGTAATAACTTCGTATAGCATACATTATACGAAGCTATACGGCCAACATTGAAAATACTTTAATGACTATTCTCATTGTGTTTTATTTTGTAGAATGGACAAAGTAATTTTGTTGACACCATATCACATTCAACGGCACCATCAAGTCCACAATAACTCAGTATCATCACCTTGGTCTAATTTCGTCCACAAAATTCATACATAAGCATTGGAGCAGAACAATGCAACAATAC